>CAJUYG010005346.1:0-14104 GCA_910591675.1 Galerucella calmariensis | reverse complement strand
TACAAAGCATAATTGTGCAAGGTCGAATTTGGTAGATGCCCCTTAAAGGTCCTTGTTCCTCCTTTGTTTTACTGTAGCTTTTTTATTCTTTATCCTTCAAGTGCATTTTGGATATTATCGTTAAATTAATAGTTTTTAATTAAATTAATATACCATTATAGTCAAAAACAATGGATGAAAGTTTTTAATTTCTTAAGGAGATTACACACGTTGCGGTAGTGACCGTATTGGAGGTAGATTGAGAGCGAAATGGCTGGCACACTATTTCCAGCGTCCGGCACTCTTTTTATTTTTTTCGTATTTTGATTTTGAAGATTATTTTTTTCACTTGTCAAAATCTGACATTTTGGTGGTTTTAACCAATAGCAATACATTATTCTAGCCAATAATTCGGTATTATACCGATAATTCTGCTTCCTTATCGATAATACCTTGTTTACATTGAAACGTCTAAATTTTACTTTGAATTTGTCATTGTTGACAACTAAAAGTGCTCCGAAGTTTATTGAAAAATGAACACAAACCGATTTAGTGCCATCACCCAAGAGAATATTGAACATTTAATACATATAAAAAATAAAATTGTTGAAAAAAATGATCTTCCCAAATACAACTCGTTCTTCAAATTTTATCATATAATTTTTTATTTTCATCACTCAAACTTGTTTATTTGAGGCAAAAACATTCAAACAAACCGAATTTAGATAAAATCCCTCGTCCTAACGGACTCGTGATTTTGTCAATCGGTTTGTTTTCATATTTTTGCCAAATGAACAAGTTTTCGTGAAGAAGAAAAAATTATCTATAAAATTTGAAGCACTCGTGTTATTACCTTTGATAATTTTAGTTGGTAAATATTTTGAATCCTTTCCTAGTGAAATTGATTTTTTGTATAAAACAAAACCCAGGAAGTGGAACAACATTTTTTTTAATATACATCGTAACAACAAAAATATAAAAACTGACCTACTAATAAAACAGACACACACGTGTTGGAAGTTAATAATTTTTCAATCATGAAAATAATATCGGTTAGTCACAGTTGGCTGCACAAGAACAGATTTGAATATTCTATGCTCATTTTTTTTTCATTACCGAAACGGTTACGCAAATCTTGAATTTAGATCAATGCAGTAATTATGCAAGTTCAATTTTATGTTAGTATACCGTATAAATGAGCCATGGAACACCCCTGTGTCTTTTAAAACAGTTTATTAATTTACAAAATATTATTGTTTTTTATTTATTAATTTTTTCATTTTGCCCAAAATTTTCCTATTTATATCAACCACTCGACATTCTTTTGTTTAACGCTGTATTAATAAGAGGAAGTGTATATGGCGCCTACTTTAATCAACCATTTTAATGAAACAAAGCCGTCTTGATGGCCGCAAAGGCATTTTTATTATACTCGAATGTGTGTCGCTTGTATACCAAAAGGGCAATGTCCTTTTAAGTGCATTTACGCCAATCTACCCCGTATCTACACTCGTAAAACAATTGCGTGTTCTGTGGTATATCCAACCCCCTGCATAATTGATCCATAATTGGTTTGGACTGTTGTGTTGCTGCACGATAAATGATGTTTCGAATGTGTAAAGAAAATAGAGTGACAGGTGACAGCTTACTTTGAATTTGAAGCCTGCCAAATATTCAAGAAGAGAACACTCTACATTACATTTCTTTCAATATATACTTTTCCTTATTTTATGGACAAAAAAGTAAAATTGGCAACACCGCATATTGATAATATATTCTATACAGGGTGTACCAATCTTACGACAAACTTCGGTATATGGGTTATTTTAAGAGATATCAAAAAATGTTATTAACAAAAATAGTATATGGGCTGAAGGTCCATATTTTGAAATTATATCGAACTATACAGAGTGCTGCATAACTCCGTTACAAACCAAACATATGATTTTTCATATGGGAACCCCTGAATATTATACCGAATTCGGATTGGTTACATTTTTTTGAAGCTTTTGATATAAGGTTTTGTCACGTTATACAGAGTCCTTCAAAAGATAAGGACACGTTTATGTGAAAATCGTAGGTAAATCAACTCTGTAGCTTGTTGTACGTTGAATAAAAAAAATGTATTTTGGCAAACAGAGTTTCATACTATGATGCAATATCTCCGTATCCTATTAAATTTCAATTAGATTTTTTCTTATATACAGGGTGAAGGGAAACTCGAACCTGTCATTTTCTTTCTTATTTACAATAAATATTACAAAATAACTGTGTTTTTATAAACTTTGGGTATAGGGAATGCTTGACAAAAATTAAAGTTACATAATCGAAGATTCTATTTTTGCTATAAAACACAGGGTGTTCCATTTGAAATAAGAAAGAAAATGACAGGTTCGAGTTTCCGTTCACCCTGTATACAAGAAAGAATATAATTGAAATTCAATAGGATGCGGAGATATTGCATCATATTACAAAATTCTGTTTGGCAAAATACATTTTTTTTCATTAACGTACATCAAGCTACAGAGCGTTGATTTACCTACGATTTTTACATAAACGTGTCCATATCTTTTATAGGACTCTGTATAACGTGGCAAAACCCCATATCAAAATCTTCAAAAAAATGTAACCAATCCGAATTCGGTATAATATCCAGTGGTTCCCATTTGAAAAATCATATGTTCGGTTTGTAACGGAGTTATGCAGCACTCTGTATAGTTAGATATAATCTCCTAAAATAACCCATATGCCGAAGTTTATCGTAAGATTGGTACATCCTGTATAAGCACGTGCTTTCCTATTGTAGTATTGTATAGGGTACCTTTGTACTGTTTCAAGTGCTTTCTCTATAGAGTATTAGAATTTCGTTTGTACATCAAAGGAGACGTCCTTGAGAGCTAATTTTAACTTTTGAAAGGAGAGTTCGATTTAATTTATATATTGGCTTAAGGTGTAACTTTTTCAATAAATATTTCGCATAATATATATCGACAAATTTTCTGATGTTCCTCGTATATAAGTAATTTGAATTTCCTTGTTGATTGAAATTGATTTTTTTTTTCTAAAATTGCACTAGTTAATTACGTTTTCACTTTGAATAATTTGCCTAATGAAAATTGACAATCGATTTAAGAGAGAAATTTTTAATGGCATTCGAACATTTTTTGGAAACATTTAGTTTACTTTCTAAATCTAAAACCTCCTCTTCTAAAACGAGTGTCAAATTGCCGAGAGATAATTAGGATGAAGGTTGATGCTGCTGTTACAAATATAATCGCACTATGATACAAACCGTATACAGGGCATTTTATATTTTATAAATAAATTGTATCGTTACCATTTTTTTATTTGGAATTTTTCACTTTAACTAGTTCTTTAAATCTCCTTGTATGTTTTCCTTATTTTCATTTGTCGCATAAAGACCGCGTTCATTCAAGATTTCTATGTCACACTGGCACTCTGAATCATCTTCTAGTGAATTTCTCTGATGGTTTTACTTTTTTTTTATCTCTTCGGAGATGTAGGACGACGGCCAAGAAATAAATCCGGTTTTGGCAGAGTTTAAACATCGCTTTGTGGTTTATATATGGTGCCTCGAATTTCGGTCAATGTGCTCAAAACGAAATGTGTTTTTTTCGTCGACCTATACAAAAAAAATGACATTTTACGTATTAATTTTTGGATGAAAAATGAAATTTTCAACGTAAATTTTGAAGCTCTATGTCATTAAATAATAATCTGGCCGTGAAATTTTCAAAGTATTGTGCTAAAATCACTCTAAAAATAATAGTCCAGTATGTCGGTCTCAATTTGTAGGTCACGGCAGGTGTTTTTAAACGAAAAAATGGGGGAAAATGGCCCCCTAAACCCTGGAAAACGAGTTTCTTGCTAATATCTGGCTCAATATGCGAATTAGAGAATTTTTCTTCGGATAAAAAATGAAGATCTTCTTATTATCTATAGAAATGATCCTAATAAGTTTTTTCGAAAATTCGATAGTTATCGAGATAATGAGACCTAAAGTCTCCTCATGTCAGCTGCTGTTCAGCCTGTAGGAATTCTGCTGTCTATGCATCAACTTGTAAGCGGGCGGACGAATTGTTCCATAACTCGGCAAAAAATTGACGTTTTCCGATGATTCTAAGTTCATCTCTATGGGAAGACCCGTAGCTATCATTCCATATGACTTGCAGCTCGTTCGTACTTGACAAAAATATTTAAAAAGCGGTAAAAGTTTTTTTTCCACAAGATTTTGAGATTATTTCATTAATTTGTTCATATTTTTTACAAAAATAGTCTTTTATCCTAATTTTTTTTATAATGGAAACTTAGGAGTTCTTGAATGATCTCAGACATTTTTTTAAAATATCTTTCTTGCCTTTCATTTACTGAACTATAATAAATAATAAAAATAATCAAATTATTTTCTTTGGTTATGACTTAATAGCCAGCTGCAAAAACGTCATTTCGCTCGACCCATTGGCCCCCTTCGTGGTTTGGCCATATAATTTCTAAATGTAAAGGTCGCGTCCTCTGCTAAAAATTCAAACGCATACTAGTAAACAGTTAGTTCCAACAGGTGAACGACCATTGTCGGCACGGTTGCATGGCCAAACAAACATCTTGGATCTTTTTCCTTTTTTTTTCTTTTCGCCTTTCTTGGAGTTTGTTAAATATTATCATGGGAAACGAAAGCACGTAGTGTTTAACAGTATTTACTAACTTCTACAAACAATCGAGCTAATAAACGAAAAAATATTGTCAACTAACAAAAAGTACAGTGCCGTATTTGTCGGTTTTTATTAATTTAATAATTTTGTTGATGTACTGATGTATAATAATTTGAGGTTTGGTGAAAGATTAAAAGAGAGTTTTTTCAACATTAAAAATCTACATTTTTTCCACTTTTGCTCCTTTTAATACCCATTTAAACAAAATAAAAAAGTCACATAGTGCCAGGTCAGGTAAATCAAGAATTTCAGGCCTATTTTATGCAGACTGTTTTTGACGGTAACTCTCTTTGAACTATAGGGAAAATAAAAACTCACATAGTACCAAGTCTGACAAATTTTTTTTCGTTAAACTTATAGTATATTTGTTTTATTTCACGATATAATTTTTAAATCTATCGAACTGTTTTGGTACAAAAACAAATAATACAGTTTCAACTCCGACCGCAATAGCGTTTGGTTATATTTCTTTTTACAATAATTACAAAATAGTTTACGGAGGACTGAAGCTAACCATTTTGTGTTTCCAAACAAACCGCATTGTTACTACTGTAACTAATATTTTTCGATATTTGGAAACATGAACGTACGCCAAATATTTTCTGTGAGGATCAGAGATATATAGTATTCAATATACAGATGGCGAAAAAGTTTAATCGGGCATACAATTTACACAAGTACGACAAGGATAATATGAGAGAAACTACTTGAAAGAGAGAGAAGAATAATTGTGGGTAGTTGGCGTTGGGCGTATTTAGTTCCACAGGCTGGAAGAATGTTCATCGCCCCCCTATTTCGCATTCTGTATATTGAAA
Source organism: Galerucella calmariensis (assembly GCA_910591675.1). Taxonomy (NCBI): domain Eukaryota; kingdom Metazoa; phylum Arthropoda; class Insecta; order Coleoptera; family Chrysomelidae; genus Galerucella; species Galerucella calmariensis. The sequence continues at coordinate 8,580 of CAJUYG010005346.1, read as the reverse complement.
AAATGAAGTAAAATTCGAAAAAATGGAATATTGTCGGGATAACTATGTTGGACAAACTAAATATTACTTTCATTACTCATTAAACTGACAAAAATTAGTTAAAAATGATAAAAAATACTCTAAAATTGAAGTCTCGCTAAACAAGGCTGATTTTATTGTAAAAAAAATATTTTACAATCATTTTTTTCATTGGTCAAAGCAATGCTGGAAGTCTTTATCTCTTCCATCGACTTGAACCAGGTTCTATTTAAGACAGACTTGATCTTTGCAAACAGAAGAAGTCATAGGGTACTAAATCAGGCGAGTACAACGAGCACTGGAGTGACTCTAGTGTCATAGACAGAGCGGTATGGACAGATTCGTTGTTTTGGTGAAAAGCTTTGTGTTATTTTCACTAAATAAAAGAACACTTAATTGGGAACACAAGTTTATTTTAGAGTAGACAAAACCAAAGTGACAAGCAGAAAATCTAACTACTCGAAGTTGTCAAAAAAAAGGTAGAACGTGTCGCGGGACACACGGTAGGAACTTTAGTTCCTTTTGAGCAAAAATTATGTAATACATCTGACGTTATAGATAAACAATTTGCATATTCCTCGGCAAACCAGACTCTCACGCGGTAGACCCGGGTTCGATTCTCCGTGAAGAAGTTTTTTTTTATTGTTAATTTCATTTCTAAATAATTATTCTGCTTGAAATTAATAACGACAACAGGTAGACGTTTGAAATATTTAGCAGAATATTCATTATTATAGATAATGGTACGGTACCCTTCATGAGTGAGTCCGACTGGCAACATCTACTTATAACAGCATCGTATATTTAAAAAGGGAAACCGTAGCGTTATACAAATTGAACATTCAAGAACTGTACGTTTAGCACAAAAAAATTAGTGGAAACATAAAATTGAATTGTTAAATTTTCAATTTGAAGTTATATTACAGTTTATAGAAATTTTTATTTTTAAGATTTTTTCTTAAGTGGGTCGTAGAAAAAATATACTGTTCGATTCGTGTGGATTGTCCATTACGCACTTGAACGGTTGAGCAGTCCACCTACGGCGTCGTGCTCAAACTTCGTCCTCGTGCGATACGGCCATCATATCCACACTAGTTGCCTCAAAATATGCCCTTTTACATTTAAAAACAACCTGCCAAATGTCAAATCAATTTATCCATACATTTTAAAGTTATCGAATTAAAACATTCAAGTTTTCACAATTCCAACACCCTGTATTTCGAAAAGTAAATGTGCTGGACCCCATCCTCATATCATTTTGTCCAATTTTACGAGAGGAATCTACATGTAAACGTTTGAATTTCCCTTAACGTTCGAGATGCTTATACCTACCATTTTTTGCGCGATCGTATTGAAATAAATTCCGAATAAAATAATTTAAATTTCTTCGAAATGAACGAAATGTCAAAAGTGACATTTATACTTCTCGATCAGTTTAAAATATATTTTGCATTTTGGTGAAATTGTTTATTACTTATTATTACTTACTCTATTACTATTTATTACTTTTCGACGTTTGAACGGTAAGTAAATCACTTACCGACGTGTTAAACTTAGAAACCACTAAACACAACCTACCGTCATGACAACCGATGCTGTAAATAAACAAAAAATATCAATCGCGCAAAAAAAATTATGGAAATGATAGTAAAAATTTATCCGAACAAATTCAAGTAGATCACCAGCACTGCGAATACCAGCTCTGCATAGAATTTTAATATAGCATCGGTGGTTCAGTGGTAGAATGCTCGCCTTCCACGCGGGCGGCTCGGGTTCGATTCCCGGCTGAAGCATATCGTCTCGTAAACGAGTGAGAGACTCAGGAGAGAGCACACGCACGCAAGCAAGGCACATAACGAAGCAACGTAACATAACGTAACGTAACGGTCAGATCTTTTGCGTCGCGACCCCCGGTCGCTCAAACATAACCTGACGTAAAGAACTAAAGTTCCAATAAATAAATAAAGTCGTTGTCACGAAAGAACACAATTTTGAATTTTAAGTACATAGCACTTTGGAAAAAAATTTAGTGAAAATAGTAAGTAGGATGGCCGGACATTGCTAAGACCAGTTTTTTTGAACGGAATCGTGACAAAAAAATTTTTGAGAGGGAAAAAACATTTTTTTTCTACCAACTTCAACATTTGATATTAAATTAATTCATTTTAACCCTCCACTGCATTGAATTAAACTCTGTAGATATTCGTAAAAGTGGATTTTACTTGAAAATATTATCATACGGCGACAGGGATGTGAACCACTTCGAAATGAGGACATATTTTTGTTGTAAACAATTTTTAAAAACAGCCAATCTACGAAAATATGTATCTTCATATCCATAAATACCCGTTACCCCGAAAAAGTACATCGTCAATGTCAACTCGGTATGTCTCATATGCAACTACGATCTTTCAATATAAGTTAAATCCATATTTGGTATTGACAAGAAAACTGTATTATGTGTTATTGGTGGTCGCATTTGGAAGTGAAATTTTTTATAGACGCAAGAGGTTTGTTTTGCTTCTTTTTATGGTTGTTTTTCGATACGAGAAAAAAAACATTTCTTATTTCTTACTTAGATTGGTGTCAATAGTTAGAAAAGTGCGTGGGTGCTTACAAGGATCTTCTAGTATATCAAAAACCGACAATTTTTCTTTTTTGTTCCAGCCTCAGTGAATGCTATTTCGCTGGCAAAGGTACTGCGCTGGTACTGCCGGACGCCGAGGCCACGTCGAAATTCCAAGGCATCGGGGGCGGCGGTGAAAACAACGGTCACTCCGCTACCAACGGTCATACCAACGCAGGTAGCGGGAACGGCGGTAACTCACAAGGCAGCAGCACCATACAAAAGCATCTACAGTCTATGTTCTATTTGCTCAGGCCGGAAGAAACGCTTAAAATGGTAAGTTTTCTTGAAAAAAAAACTCCTAAATTTACAACACGATTTCCAACCTTTTTTATTTCAACAATATTGTTGTTAAGGGGAATCTATCGGCAGCGATTTGAGAAAATATCGAAATATTTTTGGCAAAGAATTTTGAGGTAATGGATGTATTGAAAATTAAGAAAAAAATATATCATGTAGATTAATGTTGAACTTAGAGTTCTCATCGAATAAAAACGTTGAAATGCTAACCAAATTTTGTTGAAAAAAATACGAATCATGAGGTAATTACACATATTAAGTAAGTTTGAGCCCTTGTAAAGAATTAAATATGGATTCAATGGAAAAACTAATTGATAAGAAGTCTAATTTAAAGCTTTATGAATACTATATAAAAATCTCAGAATCCTTAAATTACTTATGACCGTACAATTCCTTATTGAAATTCGGTTGCTACCACTAAAATATCGGATAAAAATCCATCTCTCGCTTTTCTATCCTTCTATGACTCACATTGTCTCTCTGCTTCGGTAGTCGCGTGCCGTTCCATTGTTGATACAACGCTCGGCGGTCTCGGCGGTCTCCCAGTTCAGTACTGACGAAGCTTATAGAGTAGTACGTGAACCAAAATCCGCTTGGACCGCTTGGCTACCTACATGTTGCGGAGCTTTCATATTTCTAATAAAATTTTCGTTATGTGAACTTAAACGTGAGGACGTAGGGAAACAAAAAAATATACAAAGCATAATTGTGCAAGGTCGAATTTGGTAGATGCCCCTTAAACATATTAGCACGACTATGATGTTTATTATAATTATATAAATATATTTATTCTGTACGTCTATGAGTTCATGGGTGTTACGAGGAATGAAATGGTAAACAAAATGATCGGTTTGAATAAGTCATTATTTAATTTATCGAAAAATATCACGTAAGAATATTTTCGGTGTTATGAAAATATTACTATAGGGTCGAAAGTGATTTGGAATAATGTAAATGTTGACGTTAATGAATGATAAAACAAAAAAACCAATCGAGATATGCGAGAGTTCAATGCAAGTCAAATGAAACAAAGATGTTTGTTTTTAAATTGGATAATGTTGTGGATCTAATCGTTTGATTTGAAAAAAACGCACAGTTGCGGGTTGTCGTGTAATCTACAAACTCTACCAAATTTACAGTTGAATGTGATTTTATTAAGATTTATAGTTTTTATTAAAAATTTCAGCAAATTTGCAGTTTCTTAACAGAATGTACAATTTCAATTCAAAATTTACAGATTCAATGAAAATTTTTACAAAATTTACAGTCTCAATTGAAAATTTTAACAAAGCTCACAGTTTTCATTGATAATATTACCAAAATCACAGTCTCAATTGGAAATTTCAACAAATTCCACAGTTTTATTTGAAACTTTTAACAAATCTGTCTCAAATGGAAATTTTAACAAAATCCACAGTTTTAATTGGAAATTTCTTCAAATTTACAATCTCAATTGGAAATTTTAATAAAATCCAGTTTTTATTGGTTTAGCTTTAATTTAATTTTAGCAAATTACAGTTTAAACTCAAAATTTTAGAAAATTTAGTCTCAGATGAAAATTTCAATAAAATTCAGTTTCAATTGCAAATTTACTGTCTCAAATGGAAATTTTAACAAAATCCACAGTTTTATTTGGAAATTTTACCAAATTAACAGTTTAATTTAAAAATTTGGGAAAATTCAGTCTAAGTTGAGAATTTTAATAAAATTCACTGTTTCAATTGCAAATTTTACCAAATTTACTGTCTCAAATGGAAATTTTTATGAAATTCAGTGTAAATTGGTAATTTCACCAAATTTTAAGTCTCAATTGGAACTTTTAATAAAATCCACAGTTTTAATTAGAAATTTGGAAAAATTTACACTTATCTCTTGAAATTTGAGAAAATTCACAGTCTCAATTAAAAATTTTAACGAAACTCGAAGTTTTAATTGCAAATTTTACCATATTTACAGTCTCAATTAGAAATTTCAACAACATTCACAATTTTAATTGGAAATTTCTCCAAATTTACAGTCTCAATTAGAAATTTTAACCAAATCCACAATTTTAATTGAAAATTTCTCCAAATCTACAGTTAAAGCTCAAAATTTGAGAAAATTCATAGATTCATTTAAAAGATTTTACAAAACAGTTTCAATTGCAAATTTTACCAAATTTAAAATCTCAATTGGAAATTCCAATAAAATCCACAGTTTCAATTGAAAATTTCTCCAAATTTACAGTTTAAACTCAAAATTTGAGAAAATTTACAGTTTCAATGAAAAATTTTAACAAAACTCACATTTTCATTGGAAATTTTCGTAAAAACCATAATCTAACCCTTGCTATAAAGAACGGTAAAAAGTCCGCTCCTGCCTTGCAATTAACTTGGTGCCGATACGGCCGATAATTTAACGAAAATTACCTGGAAACAACTTTGTTATTACAGAAAAATAACTACCTGTATTATGGAAATTACCGCCAGTGATGGGATTTTAAACGCGAAGCATATCGAACCACCACATATTAGTAAGTTACAGTTATGGAAATTCATAATTTGCTCTAGTCATATCATTATGTAACGTCAAAAACAGATATAGTTACAATAAATAACAGTAATGTCTATTTAAATAGTTCCTGAGATAATTATTAAATATTATCTGTATCTGTAGACTAGGGAGGGTGAGTGTAAGCTCAAAGCTCTTAGGCCACGTGTGACCCATTGCACATCCTCCCGAGAAGTTGTCCTCCTCGGTCATCGTCCATCCTGTTCTTCCCAGGAAAGTAGACAGGTCACTAGGAGACATCTCCTTTATATCGGCAGGTGTAGGCCAAGACTCACCGAACACACACTCTTATTGACGATAACTCCGGACACTCGCCTGACAGTTTCATCTTCCTGTTCACACATCCTGCATAGAGGTGTGTCCACTAGCCCCATAGTATGAAGGTGTTTCCTTAGTTGACAGTGGCCAGGTAGGAATCCTACTGTTGAATGTAGGTTTTTCCTGGTCATCGTCAAATATTTCTTGTGCGCCAGTTTCCCAAGGCTGTCCAGGGTGATCCTGGCAAGACTGCATCCTTTGATTCTATCCCATCTCTTAAACTTTAGGGATTGAGCATGGGTGTAAGGTTTGGCACGTTGTCTGTTCAAGGCTAATAGGGCTTGTCTACCATCAGTGCAGATTGTTATGTTTTTGCCAGAAATTGCTTTTCTATTTCCTTTTAAATAGTAATAATCAATAAAAATAAATTCCATATTATATCTGATTAGAGAAAACTACTCTTCGGTCCAAATGTGTCCCAAATATAGTGATGAGCGATACTGTGATTTTTAGATTACGCTGTTAATTGTTATCTAACAGTGATTCTACATCATTCTACATTGACACATTAAAAATTTCTGTATCGAATCTGACATCAAATATTTGATTGAAATATACATAGTTTCTTGAATTGTATTAGAACGTGGAGATTCGAATTATAGGTCAAGATAATAAACAACAAAGAAAAAGCGCACATCCTCTTTTTTATTGTTTATGTAAATTCTCCGTTCTCTATTTAATGCCAAGGTTTCAGTTAATAAAGTATATTCTAACTTCGGTTAAGTTCACGTTTAAATACCACGATATCATTTAATATATACGGTTGTTTTTTATTAAAATGTATAATTGACAATAACTTCTGTCATTCTGACGATGATATTTATATCGAAACAATTGTCAATTTACTTGCAATTTACACATTTTTACAAATATATTGTGGAGTCATTTAGAAACAGTTAGTTTCATTTAAAACCATATGACAATAACTCTATACAGTGAACTGAAAAAGGGGCAAAAAGGTTTCAATTTTTTTTAAAAGTACAACCACATGTGGGATATCTTGTCCGAGACGATGAAGCGTTTTCGGTTTCACTGCTTTCAGAAACATCCAATATTTTGTGGACTAATAAATGTTTGTCTGCAAGTTTTATGAAATTTTACTTTAACCCTCCCTCCTAGAAAGTCTACCTTTTGATGCAAATCTTTTGAGCACAAGTGTCTTTCCTTTTTACTGCAGCACATATTGTATTTAATCCTTTCAATCTCGGATTTTGCGTCACAAGTTTGTCCTTTTTTTGCAAAGTCTGATCACAAAATAAACATCGTTTACACAAAAAATCTCAATAGACACACACACATCCAAAATAATATCTGCCTAATCGCAGTTGAAACAAAGACCGTTAGCAACTGAATCAAGTTATAGGCCAAATTTCTCAGGAATAGACAGGCTAGACAGAGATAGACGCAACTTTAATTGAAGAGGAAGTAGGGTTTACTACCATTTCAGCAACTATATCAATTTTATCATCACTTAATATTGGTCGACCAAATCGTTTGGTATCTTGAACACTACCTGTTGCTTCAAACTTGTGAAGAAGCTCCCTCAAATAAGTTCTCGAGATAGGGCGATCTGTGTATCTCTCATTAAATAAACGTCCCGCTTCATGGAGATTCTTTCTAGATTCGCCAATTATTAAGATAGCTGCTACTTTGTCGGCTTGAGTACGTACCATTTTGCCTATGTAAACTCTTAAACGTCTCGTTAAACAATAATAAAATTAAATATTTAAGCTATTTAGAAAAACTTTGCAAAGCAATAAATACTATTAAATTAAAAACGTCAATTTTTTTTGACAACTAACCAGAGGCGGACTGAAAAATATTTAAATGTGAAATAATAATTTTGGTATTTATTTAATTTATTCGTAAAAATTAGTTTAAACCCATAAACCCAAAAAAATTAAAATGGCTATGTAGCCAATGTCAATGCCTTTCAAACGAGATATCACTTGCCATAAGGTCCTATTTAAAATTATTGGCCAGAGTGGCACTGTGACGTCATCTATTACCATTACGTCACCTCTTACCATTCGTAGAAAAGTTTACAACACTTTATTTTCACCTTCCAAATTTTATTAATGTAAGTGTAGCCGTTCAAAAGATACGAGGGGGGGGAGGGGACTTTTGAATAGCACTGTATAGTTACCATATTGGTCAACAAAAATACAATCAAACTAATCATATCAATCCAAATATAGCGTTAGATGAATTATTCTTTTTTTATATTTTTTTTTATCACATCACGATATTATTTTGTTTTTTTATTTGGTATCTCTACGCCTACTATTTCATTTCAATCCGTAGATTTTTTTTCACTTCTTACGTTTGTATTTGATCGGTCGTAGCTAGTCTATCCATTAGAGGTAATTGTCGGTAGAGACTGCCAATTGAAGTGCAAATATCTTGTAGTTGTCTACAGTACAACGGCACCTGAACTTAACACACACAATTTCTGTAAGTAGAAGCTTGATTTGCCATATCAGGACGATGCTTCATAATAATTTTACATTAAACCAGGGATGGATCTCACTTTTCGAAATAAAAGATGCTCATAACTCGACTAATATGATAGATAGAACGTTCTAGTCTTCGGCAATCGATTCAGCGGGAAATTTTGCATATTCCAGTGTATTTTAAGTCCATAATTCCGAGCAATAAGAAAGTTAGCGGAAACCAGTTTAAATATTAAATATTTCGACATAAAAAATGCTCAAAATTCCCCCAAAAACTTTTTTTGGGACGAAAAATTGACTGCCACATTCTGTTTT
>CAJUYG010005343.1:0-14112 GCA_910591675.1 Galerucella calmariensis | reverse complement strand
GTACTGGTAATATAGGTACTGATGGAGGAAAACGTTTATGTTTAATTGTGCTTAAGTTTGGTTAGTATTAACTTTTGTTTTATTGATAAGAGCATTTTTTGTTGTAGAATATTAACATCACCACGATGTAATTATCGAAATTTGAGATTAACAGATTTGATTGGATTATCTTTACCTTCAGTAATGTATATTTTTGGTGGCCAAACATTATGGCATACGCTTTTGATGTGGAATTTAATACTTACTGTTGGTGGAATATATTTGGGATTCATTGGATTAAACGGCGCACATCATCATCCAGATATTTTCCACGATGGAGACACCCCAAGGTAGATATATGTATAATTATGCTCAAGATATACCGTTAGGTTTTGACAGCAACCAAATCATAAGTACCTCTTTGATAAAGTATCCCAAATTTACAATATTTCATTCATCTTATTCCTAATAAGTTCTGCTTGTTCTAGAATATAAAATACAATCATCAGATATTCATTTTTTCTAGTATTATGCGAGGTTTCTCAAAAAATATGAACTTTACTCAAGAGTAAAGTGTACCTTTAAATTTGAAAATATCGAAAAATAGTATTGAAAAAAGTTGATCAGAGCTGAAAACTATGTCCAAATATGCAATTGCATCCATTTACATTGAAAAAATGGGTTTTGTGCTTGTTCAATATTGTTTCTATTTTCTTAATAACGCTACCATATTTGCGAAAAATTCTAACGCGTTCTGACAGTTACTGTCAAACATTTGTAGCTATCAAACATTCATTATTTTGTCAGTGCTAGATTGCAGCAGCAGCTTCTGTAACAATAGTTTTGGTTTTATTCAGTTGTCCATAGAATTGCATTAGTTTCCAGTAGTATTAGTATTAGTAGTAGTATTAGTATTAGTGGTATTAGTATTAGTATAGTAGTAGTACTTAGTTATTAGTATCTATTGGCTTGTTCTTCGAATGAGAAATCTTTTCTGATGCTAAAGAAGGAATAAAAAATGTTTACCAATCTTTTCTCTCAGCAACTTTTCTCTCTTAGCTCTCTCAGCGCTGGGCAGGGTGGTTGACTTGGTGGAAAGGACTAGGGATGGTAGCTGTAGGAGTAAAAAATTGGCCTTACTCGTGTTCTTCGACTTAGGGAACGCGTTCAACAGTGTCAGTAAACGGGCGGTGTTGAGCGCGTTGATAAAGCTTGGAGTAGGGGAGGGGAGGGACTAGTTAATCTAGTAGAGGACTATCTGACGGAGCGTGCGATAGTTGACACAGAGGAAGAAAATATGGGACGGAGATTGGAGTGCCCCAGGGCTCGGTTCTGGGACCGACGCTCTGGAAGTGTGTGTTTGATGAAGTTTGTGGGATAGCATGTGAAGAGAGTGTATGCGAACGATGTCTATCTGGTATGCACTGCAAAGGGAGAGGTGGAGAAAGAAATAAAGGCGGAGAGGATGTGTAGGAAGATTGTGGAGAAGATAGAGCGGTGTGGACTGGAAGTGGCTGAGGATAAGACGTTGTGGCTACTGGTGAAGGGGCGGAGCAATACAAGGGAAGTGGGGGTGATGGTAAGTAAGTAAAAATTCGGATGGAGGAAGAGGTAAAATATCTAGGGGTGTGGTTGGATAGCCAATTATCCTTCAAAACCCATATGTTGAAGGCTACACAGAAGGCAAAAGTAAGGGCAGAATGGCTGGGAAGATTAATGGGTGATGTGAAAGAACCGGGAAAGTGGAAGAGGAGGGTAATTGGTAGGATGGTAGAGCAGAGTATGCTGTATGGCGCGGAAGTGTGAGGTGAGAAAGCAGGGGTGAATGCGAGGTCTAGACCACTCCTGCGGGTGCAGAGAGGGATCTGAGGGTGGTGCAGGCGTACATGACCGTTGGTGGACTGGCAGCAGCAGTGCTGTCAAATTTCTATCCATTGAACTTGACGGCTAGAGCCAGACAGAATCCATGGAGGAGTGCGACCAGAGAGGAAGTACAGGAATGGATGGATGAGGAAATAGAGAGAGGTTTGATGAGCATGAGGGCGCGCTAAAAGGAGCGATTGGGTGCAGGAGAGCTTGGGTGGTCCGAAAATTCGGGGAGGTGAACTACTTCTTGACGAAGGTGCTCACATGGCATGGGTCGAGAGTGGGCCACCTCCACAAGATTGGGAAAAGAGAAACTGGACCACGATTCACGAACTGATGAACGGTCACATCACGTGAAAACTTGACAGTTTCGTATTTTCGATGCAAGGATCTTTCACATGCACTCTTCGCTTGATGAACAGCAAGCGATGTGTGATGTGAAAGGAACTGGTGAAACATGCCCATGTATGTTATAATGTGACAAAAACTTAGATCTTATTTTTTTGGGGTTAGGTAATTTCTTCTTCTTTGTTTAAAAGTAACATTCAGCGTTTGCTTAGTAAACTGTCAAAATACAGTAAATTTTACTTTCATCGGTGGAGGACAGTGGTTGCTGGAGAATACGTTTTTTTTGTCAAAACATGAAGGGACCGTTCACATAACACGTTCACATCAGTATTCACTTCACTTATCCAAGAATACTGGTCCTGGATTGTGCGAGAGATGTGAAGTGGAGGATGATGTGGGACATGCGTTTATATGTTGGAAGAACGAGGAAGTTTTGAAGAAGTTGGAAAATAAACTGGTGTATTGGGAAAATATGGTGGAGATTATGTTGGAGGGCGAGGAGGAATTGATGGAGATAAGTGGCGTAGTGGAGAGCACTATTAGGAAAAGAGAGGGACTCGACATGGCATGTGAGAGGTAGGAGTGATAGAAGGGAAAAGATGACGGAGATGGCGGGAGTAACGGCGAGTTTGAGGTGGGTTTGGTTGGTAGGCATTCCCGCGGGGGATTAGTCCAACACTGTCTGGGTACTCGTTAAGGGCCCATTCTAACATGAGTTTCCCATCTCGACCCAAAAAAACTGTTTATTTAATGTAGGTGCAGCCTTAGCCTTTACGTTTCATATTTTTCTTTCTGAAATCTCACAGGGTGGGCACCGCACCACTCCCCAACAAACCGCTAAACAAGGGTATATTTAAGTTCTTACCATTATTCGTGCATTTTTCAGCTTTGTAACTTGAAACTGATCGCTTACAACTAATGTTGAAAGCGTTGTAGGTACTGATTTTAAATTTTTCATCGATTTTTAGGAATAATGAAAATTATGATTGGGGTCTAAGTCAGCTGGACTCCGTCATGGAACACAAAGAGGTGTGTGGATCCCATTTCTTGGTTTTAATTAACTTCGGTGATCACTGTCTACATCACCTATTTCCTACTTTGGATCATGGGGTCTTGGAGCACCTGTATCCAGTTTTTGAAGATGTACTCAAACGGTTTGATTTGAATCTAAGATTCGTGACCAAATGGGATACACTTTTAGGAAGTTATCAGCAGTTAACTAGGAATAAACCGAATCCTAGTCCTCCAGATTTGAAGAAGTATCAAGGAAGACCATTGTAAAATTGTTAATAAATAGAAATAATACAGCAGTTTCTTGGATAGAGAATAAATTTTATTAATATTTGGTTTAATTTTTTCTCGCACACCTGACCAAAAGGCCAACGATTTTGTAGTTTTCCTATGTGTCACTTGAGTACTTTGACGTTTCACTTAAAATTGCTTTAAAGGTAAATGTCAAAGTTTTGTGTCACCCATACAGGAAACGCTTCAGCAGCCATTAGCTGATAATATTTTCCGGCTCCTGAGGCCGCTTCAACCAACTATGCCAAGGCGCCAGTTAGTGTATTTGCTCTATACCTTGTTTTTAAACCAAGAGGAGCGATTTGAATTTAAGTTGGCATTTCTGTAGCCTAGTGATTGGTTAAATTGCCGCCCGTTTCACATAGCTTTTTAGATACAACTGACAACGATATTTGTCAGTTTTCTGTTTATATGATTATTTCACTCAATACAAAATACGCGCCTTCGATTGGTTTAAATATGAGGATTGATATCTGAAAACACCATGTTTTCGATTTTGTATTTCGGCACCTGATTGGATACATGCAATTTTCCTATCTGTGTGTTTCGCTTTGTCATTGGTTGTTTTATTCGATAGAAAAAATCTAGTGACTGACAGAAAATGTCAAATTATTGAAGAAACGTCAGAATCATTTTATCAAGAAATAATCTTGACAAATACAACTCGTGTAATTAATGATTATCGAAAATGTCTTCTCTTTTTCGAAACAAATTGTTGTTTTAGGTTGTTTTCCAAACAACAATTTGTTTCTCAAAATCGAAGAAATTTGTATTTCGATAATCATTAACACACTTGTTGTATTATTATCGAAAATTCCACAGTTGTGATTTTTAACCAATCAGAACGTGTATTTCTGTCAGATCACCATAGCAACGGATGAATTTTATCGGAAATTTTTTCCTGGTGGGTACCCAACAGCGAATTATACTGGACATTTTTTTGACGTTTATAATGACACAATATTTTTTTTGACAATCTATTTTTTATTTGTCTACATAATAATTTTGATTAATTTCAATAAAAAGCTCAAATGTTTTCTAAATCATGGACCATTATGATTGATGTTTATATTAAAAACGCAATTATTGTATACTATGGCAGGTTGATTCGAAGTTACTTGCTCTTGATTTAGAGATTCTTGGACTGTCTTTGCAGAAATTGAAGCAGACCTCATTGCGTCAATTATATCCTGATGATGGCCCGAGTCAATTTGCAGATATGGTTTTATGGAGTGACTGCTACCATGCCCTGTTATTTTAATTAATTGCTGTTCTCCAATTCCCGTTTTGGCTAGAGTTGAAACAGCAGTGGCCCTCGCAGAATGATTTGTTATCTTGATCTTGTTGACATCGATTCCAATCACTGATGCCGCCGATTTGAACCAGGAAGATATTGTATTTTGTCCAACCGGGCTGTTCTTCTACCAACCTTTGGAATTGGGGTGGTGCCAGTTTGGATTTGGAGTTAAAAATAAACGATTCGTTTTGATGAGTTGGTCTCGCTTGCTTATTAGTTTTTTGAACAGACTTACTGGGCATAATTCTTCATTGACTGTATTCGGTACAAGCCACTTACTGTCGGCCTTTCTTTTTGAACCGCCTTGAGTGGTCTTGGAGAAAACCGGGTTATACTCAATGCGTCCTGTTGGTTTCCCTTCATTGCCAATTTCCTCCACAAAATATGCTATCGTTGCTGCCGCTCCTTAATTTCCTCTCCAGGCCAATTCATGAGCAGTAATGTGAGAGAACTTTCTTTGCAATCCTTCCGGAGTGTTTTCGTCCCAAAGCTCAATAATATTTATCAATTCGTCTGCTGTTAGTGCGGATGAACTTGCCTTTCTCTTGGTTGGATCTATTTGTAGCTTCCGACGCTTAGCATTTTTTGCAGCTCTTGTGTTGACAAATTCTATGTCAGAGAATGGATTAAATTAGTGATTATACCTTTCGAAAAAATATTCCTGCAACTGCTTAGCTGTAGAATTCCATAGAACTTTGATAACACTCTCCTTGTAGTCTTCGGAGTTCTTTTTTCGCATGTTGAAGGCATAGTCTTCAAGAATGAGCGCCAGTTTTTCCACAGGTATATCCGCTCTGTCGAAATCATACGCTTTTTCTGTGCAAAAGTTTATAAACTGCTTCCATACACTTGCCTTCGATTTCCTAGTATTCGATGGTGTCAACTGCTTAATATTCTGGCGAATATTTTCTTTACTTTCTTGACCGAAGCGAGACATTTTTCTACGTCGTGCTGTTTTGACAAATTTTTGACAGAAATAATTTCTAGTTTATAGTTTCACTGAGTTGCCATGGTAACTGAATAATCAAGTTGACAAAACCTGTTTTGCAAGAACTTGATAAAGACGAAAATTGATGTTGTTGGAAACACATTTGGTGTGGAATTTTCTTACCGAATACAACGAGAGGTCAAATTAAATCCGGATATTTTTTCTCGCTCATGAATATTTTTAAAAAATTTTCAAAATATTCATGAGCTCGAAAAAATTTCCGGAAATAATTTGACCTCTTGTGGTATTACTAGTGAAAATATCATAACCTCAATCTTTATTAGCTACATATATACATATACATAGTTGTTTTGTTTTCAACTGAGTATCATATTCCAGCTGAGTTAAGTGCTATTTTTATCATTTATTCAGTTTGATACACAAAATCTATGCTTGTTTTTTTTTGTTAATAATATAATTTTCCAAGTAAAATTTAATTATTCTAAATATTTCTACATCAAGTTTTACTAACATTACAGTACATTATTATGGTATTGCTTGATATCAAAACTTTTGTTGACTTCTAGTTCGTGCTCAAGTGTGGATAGAAAACAATTTAAACACACAGTAGCTTTTTTGTTCATATTTATATAATCCAATTTGACATGAATTACTTATGATAACCTTACATTTTGTTCACAATATTGTGACATTTGGTTACAGCTTTCGCCATGACCTGTGGCCAATGATGATTCAGATTGTTGACTTGCATTGATCCCTCATTGGACACGACACCTCGGAGCAATATAGTACATATGTCACATAATTGTCAATAAGCTAGAAAATTCTGAAGAATACCCTTTCGGAACACCCTCTTAATCTAGTAACTTTTAGTGGTGTAAGTGCGGTTTCTTAAAATGTTCCTCCTAGTTTAAAAGCAAGGTATAGTAGAACCTTTCAAGCAAAAACGATACATACCTCATGCGTTTTATAACACCCTGTACTCTATCACTTTATTATATTTTCATCGGTCCTCGACGAGTGTGCAAAATTTCGAATTAATCTGTTCAATTAAAGTGGGCCAGAATCGAGTCCAAAGAAATCGGTTACAAGCAAACAAACACATACAAGTGGAGCTAATATACGCGTGTTAAAAATAGGGTAAAAATCTCTAATATCTCTCTGGGTAAGAATTGAAACTACTCGTATTACAGGTCTATATTTTGATTGGATTCAAAATAAATGTTTTCGAACCTTTTGAGATCAATGAACGGAAGAAAATGCAAAGATATAAAACCCATTTTTAACTAGAAGTTACATATCTTCATGTGACAGATTAACAACAAAAACATCTAATACTTATATATGTTTGTATACAATGATACGATAACATAAGAAATGACGCAAGCCAAATATTATTGAGACATCTTTTTTATTTTGATTCCAATTTAAAACAATGAAGTCGGCAAATTTTATCCAGCTATTTTTTTTTTCAAACGTCATAGAAGTGGTATGTGTCGTTTCATTTATATGACTAGGAGTATGAGTACTCCTAGTACTCCTAAGCGTATAAACACATATTTGAAATATTTGTTTTGATAGATGCCATGCAAGTACCTACGTATGCATGATAGCGAACCAAAAAGGAAAGATACAGTGGAATAAATAATTCAATCCTCTCATCTTTTTGGAAAAAAATAGTTATTTAACCACCAAGAGGCCATTAACAATCGAGATAATTTGTTGTAGTTGTTTAGATCGAGATTATTAATTGCCCTTTTAATCCTCGTGTTAGTTACAAAGTTTTTCCGTCGACTGTATCTCAGTTGTATTCGCTTTTCTCAATATTTAAAAACTAAAAATATTTATTTATTTCATAGGTAAGTAATGTCAAAAATGAATAATGACATTGAAATGTCACAAAGATGGTCGCTGGTTCAAATGTCACTGTTTTCGTTTTTCTTAAATTGTTTTTTGGATGTCCTAACACTAATAATTATAATAATTTTCTTCTGTAAGTTCCTTGTGGCATTATTTATTATTTTTTCTCTTAATTTTTGGGAATGAAAACCACAATAATGTTTTTTATTTTTTTATTTCGACGTTTCGGTAGCGTTCCAGCTACCTTTGTCAAGATTAAATAATGATAAAATAATTTTTGGTCCCTATCTGACACAACGAAAAAAATATGACAACTAGACAATCAATAATATTTTGAAGTTTAAGACTACAAAACTTTGTTGTCAAATTTTATTAAGGTCCATTCATAGTAGATCACATCTCTGGTAAAATGTGAAATAAATATTTTATTTTATGACATTCCAAAGATATGATAGTCTACTAGGAATGGAATCCAGTGAAGTGCACGTTCCAGGAACGGTTTTTATTGGGATAGCGCTTTTTTTTCGCTTATTTTGGAAATGTTGTTAATAAAACGCGTTTGTTGTTACTTTTTTGTGTATAATTATTTTTGTTTTCAAAATATGTATGACTCAGTTTGGTGATTTTGTGTATTGCAGTGTGTATCGATTAACAACTATTCCAATGATAAATCATAAGAAAACCTGGATAAAAACTTATGATGCTATCCTGATAACGCAGGTAATTGATTATTGGACATTTCTCTTCCTTACATTGGTAACCAAATTTGACTACACTCGGCTGAAATACTAGCCACACATTTATCTGTATTTAGTTGTATTAAAGCACTTCCTTTGATTTTTCGTCTTTTATTACCAAAAATTATTTTATCATTATTCAATCTTGGAAAAGGTAGCTGGAACGCTACCGAAACTTCGGAATAAAAAAATAAAAAACATTATTGTGGTTTTCATTCCTAAAAAATAAGAGAAAAAATATAATAATTTTGTAGAATAATAAAATAAAACGATAGGTAAGTCAAAACTGGAAGTATTCTATACTAGGATTCATTTTTTGAAGACGTTATTGTATGTTTGGTTGCCTACCCCACAGATAACTGTCAATGTAAACATAATGTATAAGACCTGCGTTGTAAAAAATATTCATTCAAAATAGATTAACGATCACATTATTTTAGAGGGCAAGAAGTCAAGGCGGGAAGTGATCGATGAGGGCAGGTGGTCAGGGCGGGAAGTAGAGGTGTGTAATATGACACTTCCTAACCTTCAATGACGTTAGTAATGACAGCATTACATATATGGTTGTGAATAAAATATTTTTCTCCACGACTAAATATTGACGCACAAATTATTTTTACATATTTAGCTGTATAATGATATAAATTCTTCACACCAGTGATAAAAAGAATTCACTCTCGTTAGCCAATCACACTCTATTATTATCAAAATTCACGCTAAAATGAATTAACATAAATAAATCAAATCGTCTCTTTAAAACGTCAAATACCTAAGAACGCAAATCGCTTCTGACAGCGCGTCGATTGAAACGTCAAAATAATTATAAAATAATAATTTTACGTATTATAAGAGAAAAAAAATGGACAACAGTAGCGATAGTGAATATGTACTTGGATGATTCCAAAACTCACTCGCTGCGCTCCCTCGTTTTGGAAATTTCATCCGCGTGAATAATAGCCATCATTCTGCACTCGTTGAAGAATATACTATTCTTTAATTGTTTTATCTCGAATAAAATTATGCACGTTTGAAAAAAAAACCGTATTGGAACAGCAGAAACTGGTAGGTACTTATGAGCCAAGGATGTTAGATGAGAATAGGATGGATTAATCCCATAAGAGCAACGCTAGCCATTTGGGTAACCAGTGACGTCACAGCAACGTTCTTTTGTCGACATTGGCGTTCCATCAATTATATGTTTATCTTCTCTTTCTATGTGTATTAAACAAAGACAGATTTTGAACTGTATTGTAATAAGTGTAACTATTGATAATTGCAACAGCTGTTTCTAAGACGAAACTCGAAGCCGTTACTTGTTGCACGTTGTTGTTGATAAAGTTGTGTATTTCCTTATTTTTTGCGTTGATTCATTATTATTATTATTAGTATTATTTAGTTAGTAATTAGTGAGTTATTTAGTCCATATTTAGTGTGTTTATATTATTTCATGTAAAAATACCAGTTTTGTCCTGTAATAATTGCAGATTAATAAAAATGAGTATAAAATTGAGAGTTTTTTGGGGATTCTATAAAAGCTATTTCAAGCACCAACAAAGGACTTTTTTACTCTAAATTTAGTACCTACATATTTGAGTTGCAAAAAATTAAAATATTGAATAACCTACACAGTTTATTATAAATAATAAAAAATGAAAGAAATCTGAAAAACTGAACATGACAATGTTGTTTTAGCAAGAAATGGGGTAAGTGGAACATAATTTAACATAGTAATCAATTGTTTTTATTGCTTATCGAAAATTACACTTAAAAATTAACTTATTAAAATTTCACATGTATTAATATGTCATATCTCTAAGGTGCGTAAACATATTCTCCATCATTCTTATCCGGATTATCATTTGCAGTTGGCCAACTTAAAATGCTGTTACATAATGGCTTATGCTTTCCCAGAATACTATCCCCTGAATTTCCTTTTAAATCGCTCAATTAATTATTATTATTTAAAGTAAAAGGAATGTCTTTTGACTTACATGATTTATACCCAGAATACGCATCTACCTTAAATGAATGATTTAAAAAAAACATGTTGAAAAAATGTGACTTGAGAGGTTTTGCTTATAAATTAAATACTTTATTTTTTTGTTATTGAAATTAAAAAAAAATAAATAACACCACGAATTTCAGAGTTTAATAATTCGCGCAAGGCGACGCGCGCATGGGTAACCATTGACGTCATCAAACTCGTCTGACACTTTTCAGTTTTTAATCAATCCTATTCTCATCTAACATCCTTGCTTATGAGCAACTCCAAACACATAAATAGCATGGATTGGAATTGGTCGAAGCTGCAAGCCAATACGTGTCAATAGGAAAACGTCGTCAATTGAGTAAATTATTTTGCAGAGAGTTGAGGTGATCCTATCCTGTTTAACGGCTAGGTAACTCTACTTGTTCAAGTAGTTATTCGCTGAGTCATTGCTGGTGCTTCGTCTCTTTTAGGACGTACGAATTTCCTCCAATATAGATATAATGATTTAAAAATTTCTTTTCATTACAAAATAAAATGTTTCAGCAAAAAATAAGGCTCTCGATTTTTTTTTCTCCAGTAACTAGTTTGCAAAAACTACTCATGCAGAGAAATTACCATCTAGCGTAGCATGAACTGTTTGGAAGAGTCTTCTTTATGAATAATATATCATACGGAGAATTTATAAGTTGCATAGAATTGCAAGTTTTCTTGTACTAAGCACTGTATTCTGTTCTTTTTCGACCAAAATATAATTTTCGCAAACATATGTACCGTCCGGGTGCCTACCAGTAACAATATTTTGAAGTAGTTCTGACCTTGATTCTATTATGCGTTGGAGAAGATTTGTGAATGTTGACCTATTGAGATCTGTTAGAGAATCGCTCTGCCTTCTCACATAGATTTATATTGAATAGCAACATAGAATTTTCTCAGAAGTCAGTGTGAACATCCAATACATTCGAATGGTTTGTGTTGTATTTCATTTCTTCATTTAATTGGTGGGAGAGTAATTTTAATAGGCAGCGAAAAGAGCTCCGTTATTTAATGGAGAGGTTGCTGGAAACTGCGGAAAAAAGTGCAAACTGGGTTGAAGGGATTTGACGATACATGGGTAGCGTATGACTTGAGTTTTTTTTTTCGGGCCGAGATGGGAAACTCATGTTCGACTGGGTCCTTAACCAGTACCCAGACAGTGTTGGACTCATGCCCACGGGAATGCCTACCAACCAAACCCACCTCCAACTCTCCGTTACTCCCGCCTTGGAATCACTACCCTAGCATACGTCAAGACGGGCGGCGGTCCCTCACACACTCTCCATCATCTTCTTCTCTCTATCACTCCTACCTCTCTCATGCCATGTCAGGTTCTTCTCTTTCCCCAATCTTGCTCTCTACTACGACACTTATTTCCATCCATTCCTCATCGCTCCTCCACATAATCTCCACCATATTTTCCCAATACACCGCCTCTCTCAGTTTATTTTCCAACTTCTTCATTTCTTCCTCGTTCTTCCAACATCTAAACACATGCCCCACATCCTCCACTTCACACCTCTCGCACACTCCAGTTTCTCTTTTCCCAATCTTGTGGAGGTAACCCACTCTCGACCCATGCCCTGTTAGCACCTGCGTCAAGAAGTAGTTCACCTCCCCGAATTTTCGGTCCACCCAATTTCTCCTGTTCCCAATCGCTCCTTTTAGCCCACCTTCTCTCCATTTGCTCATCCATCCATCCATTCCTGTACTTCATCTCTGGTCGCACCCCTCCAGCGTTTCTGTCTGGCTCTAGCCATCAAGTCCCATGGATAAGACCTTGACAGCACCGCTACTGCCAGTCCACCCAGTGTCCTGTACGCCTGCACCACCCTCAGGAGTATCCCTCTCTGCACCCGCAGGAGTGGTCTAGCCATCGCATTCACACCTGCTTTCTCACCCCACACTTCCGCGCCATACAACATACTCTGCTCTACCGCCCTACCAATTACCCTCCTCTTCCACTCTCCCGGTCCTTACACATTACCCATTAATCTTCCCAGCCATGCTGCCCTTACTTTTGCCTTCTGTGCAGCCTTCAACATATGGGTTTTGAAGGATAATTGGATATCCAAGCACACCCATAGATATTTCACCGCTTCCTCCATCCAAATTTTCCTTTCCTTCCCTATCACCCTCACTTCCCTTGCCTTCCTCCGCCCCTTCACCAGTAGCCACAACGTCTTATCCTCAGTCACTTCCAGTCCACACCGCTTTATCTTCTCCACAATCTTCCTACACATCCTCTCCGCCTTTCTATCTCCACCTCTCCCTTTGCCGTACACACCAGACAGACATCGCCCGCATACACCGTAATCTCACATCCCTCTTCACATGCTATCCCACAAAGAGCAAAGAGCAGCATATAATTTTCCCAGAAGTCAATGTATATAATACAATCAAATGGTTTGTGTTGTATTATTTCACTTTCTTTATTTAATTGCTGGGTAATTTCAGTTTTAATAGGCAACGGAGAGAGATATGTGATTTGATGAAGATGTTTTTGAAAACTGCTGAAAAAGATTTGACGATACTTGGGTAGCGTATGACCTGAGTAGAGTTTGTAGTCGAATAAAGAGATGTGGTTCGTTGGCTTCGCAGTATTTACAGAGCTGGAGCGAAAGGCACCCAGGCATAGGCATGGCACGGAGTTTAATGTATCCACATTAGTCTAAGAAGCAAACATGTAAATCAAGATGGGGGGAGATGGTTTTTATAACCCAAGACTTTCTAGACAATGGCCTTTCGTAGAGTATATGTACCTTTTCGATGTTGTGAGCTGAATCATCCATCAAAAAATATTCAAAGTATATTATATTGATCAACTACAGGTAGTGAATGTGGTTTAAAGATTTTTGAGAGGATACGAACAAGGTTTTCCGGAGAGATTCAGTGACTTTGGATTCATTCGACCGGAGCAGTTTCAGATTATTTGTTTGATTTTACAGCAGGTTTACTGAAGATTGTGAGCTCATTAGCATTGAACCTATTTCTAAATGGTATTTATTTAATACTTGAACCATGTTCTATACGCATTTAATACATATTGCTTGATATATTCACTCAATGTTTTCAATTAATTACCAGATTTATATATACCGAGTCGATGAAACCTTATTGGAGATAACTAGTGGCGCTTATTAACATGAATGGTATTTTTGTAAATATAATTTGATAATACACTCTAGATTATAGTTTCCCAACTTAATTAATAATAAAACAACAGAATAAAAATAAAGAAAAGATAACTTAGTTGTGAATTGAAAATATGCGATCACTGTTATTGACCTACGAATAGCGCAGATAACTTTCGATCAATTTTATGCGTATTACAAATAACAGAAATAGTTCGTTTCGAAGTCTTAAAAGGAAAAAGGATATTAAGCTATGCCACCTCGGTCCGAATTGGTTGCTAAATCGACGTTAGGTATTAACCCCATAGCTTCTAGAGACAAAGGGGCGTCAGTGACCACAGAATTATGGTTAGAAGAGAAGAAGAAGATCGACGGAGCAGAAAAGCTGTGGAGAATACATGATGGAATTTACAATTTGACCGATTTTGTGCACAGACATCCTGGAGGATCTGAATGGCTCACTTTAACCAAGGTAAATTGTCATGTTAAATTAGACAGGATCAAACACAGGTGATGCAATTTATTATTAACAGTACGAAACTTTAAATATACAGGGTGCGGCAAATGAACGGTTAATTAGAACTAAACTTATCTCAAGATGCTTCGTTAGATCTCCT
>CAJUYG010005342.1:0-14118 GCA_910591675.1 Galerucella calmariensis | reverse complement strand
CAATATTTTTGAATTCTTTATTTCAACGTTTCGGTAGCGTTCCAGCTCTTAGCTGGTATTCGCAGTGCTGGTGATATACTTGAATTTATTCGGATAAATTTTTTACTATTATTTCCATAATGTTTTGCAAGATTGATCTTTTTTAGAACTTTATTATAACTTTTATTCTTCACGTTAAGTTGGAGTGACCGGGGGTCGCGGCGCAAAAGATCTGACCGTTACGTTGCTGCGTTATGTGCCTGCGTTATGTGTTTACGAAGCAGCGATTCATAGGCTAGAGGGTCTCGGGTTTAAATTTTACACAAAGGTTGATAATATAATAGTATAATAATCGATTGTTGATAATCGATTTGGAGATATACCTTACATATCTTCTGTATGTTCCTTGTGGTCTGTATCTGTAGAGTAGGGAGGGTGAGTGTGTAGGCTCACAGCACTTAGGCCACATGTGACCCATTGTACATCCTCCCGAGGAGTTGTCCTCCTAGGTCATTGTCCATCCTGTCCTTCTCAGGAAGGTGGACAGGTCACTGGGAGACATCTCCTTTATATCGGCAGGTGTAGGCCAAGACTCACCGAACACACACTCTCTTATTGACGATAACTGTGTTCCTTGTGGTATATTATTCATTCTTTTTTTTAATTTCTTGGGAAATTAAACCACAATATTTTTGAATTCTTTATTTCAACGTTTCGGTAGCGTTCCAGCTACCGTTGTCAAGAAAAAATAGGTAGAAATTAATTTTTTTATCCCCAACTGACACAACAGAAAAAATTTGACAACTAGACAATCAAAAAATTATTTTGAAGTTTAAGACTGCAAAATTTTGTTATCAAATTTTTATTAAGGTCCATTCATAGTAGATCATATCTGTGGCAAAATGTGAAATGAAACACTTCATTTTATGACATTCCAACGATATGATAGTCTACTAGAAATGGAATCCAGTGAAGTGCACGTTCCAGGAACGGTTTTTATTGGGATAGCGCGTTTCTTTCGCTTATATTGGAAATGTTGTTAATAAAACGCGTTTCTTAATAGTTTTTTTGTGTATGAATATTTAAGTTTTTGAAATATGTATACTCAGTTTTGTGATTTTGTGTATTGAAATGTGTATCGATTAACAACTATTCAAATTATAAATCATAAGAAAACCTGGATAAAAACTTATGATGCTATCCTGATAACGCAGGTAATTGATTATTGGAAATTTCTCTTTCTAACATTGGTAACCAAATTTGACCACAATCGGCTGATATACTAGCTACACATTTATCTGCATTTAGTTGTATTAAAGCACTTTCTTTGATTTTCCGTCTTTTATTATTGGGTTCTTTTAATATTATTTTTGATGAATCCCATTGAATTTGATGACCCTCTTCCCAAGCATGTTTGCAAATAGCTGACTTAAAGAATTCCCTATATTTGATATATTTTTTGTGTTCGTTTATTCGTACTTTCAATGGTCTAGATGTTTCACCTAAATAAAATTTGTCGCATTCACATGATATTTGATATATGCAGTTTTTTGAAGATTGTTCTTCATTCTTTGGTTTCGTTTTTGTTAGTATTGATCTCAATGTATTATTCGATTTAAAACTAGTTCTAATATTGAATTGGTTACCAATTTTTTTAATTCTTTCTGACAAACCCCTACAGTTACGCACTTCCGTTTTAAACTAAAAAAAATGCTGGAAAGATTCTAAATTATTCGATAGATTGAAGAAAAAAACCGACGACAGAATTTTGTAACGAATAAATCCATCTACTACTCTACAACTACAACTTAATAATAATCGATTGTTAATCGATAAAAAATGATCGATTATTAAACAATTGATAATAATCGATTATTGATCGATTGGAAACAATCGACTTTTACTCGATTGGAAATATTCGATTATTCATCGATTATATACAATCAGTTATTATTCGAAGGTTGATGAAGGATTGATGATAATCGATTATTTATCGATTGAATTTAATCGATTATCAATCGATTGATGATTATCGATTATTAATCGATTGTTGATAATCGACTATTTAATCTATTGTTGATAATCGATTATCTAATCGATCGTTGATCGATCAGAGATCATCGATTATTAATCAATTTATGATAATTGATGATAATCGATTGTTGATCGATTAGAAATAATCGATTATATATGGATTGTTTAATGAAGTTTCATCCAGAGTAAATTAAATTCTTATATTAATATATGTGTATTTATTTATTGATTCAAAAAATTTGATTATTGCTTAAAAGGAACTAAAGTTCTTGACACTGAAATCTGTAAGATCAATTATGCCTCATCACTTCTTTTCAGTTCTTGAGGAAAATCTTAGACTCTAAACTATTTCCCGAAGGAATTTTAGGATATACTTTGGCTTCAGTTTAAGCAAATGTTCCACTTCCATCCAGTCAATCCTGTCAAAACTGTGTAGTTTGTCACTAGCTCAGGCTTGTTCTCACCTAGTTTTTGTTTCCCTGGGATTACTTTTTGTTTGTCCTAGCTCTACTTGATCTTGCCAATTTGTAGAGATTCTTTCCGGAGCTGCCCATTTCTTTCAATATTACAAACTACAGCTGATGCAGCAAAAGATTCCGACCCCCAAAAAAAGGGTGTTTCAGTTCCTTCATTTGCTAGTTTATCTGCTATTTTTCTTTTCAAGTGTGCGGTGGACTCAACAGTGGAATGATGATGCTGTTCTCGTATAGGAGGCTGCTTTGCTATGGCGTGGTTTTTCCCAAGCATTAGTGATGTTTTTTTTCTGGCCCGTACACTCCTATCCTAGTCCCTTCTATTGCTACATGTACCATCGAGTGGCATTCTTCGCAAGTCCAGATGCTGCTGGGATCCCATTAACGTTGTTGTATTTTTCTGTCGGATTTTTTTTCATACCTGTGTATTGCAGCCACTAGGATTGGTATTGCAAACAAAATATTTCGGTTAGGTTAGGTTTCGTCTGTTATTATTGACGTGCTCTGATTCCAGGCTTATTCATACAATAAACAGTTTCTTGACCGAGTGCTTCATTTGTTTGATCACATCATCTAGTAATACGTCAATCAATATTGAACTTAATGCTCCAGCCTGCCTTACACCTCGAGCTGTTACGAATTTTTCTGACTCTGTACCTGACATCAAACCCTCTTCTTTTAGAACTGTTCTGTATTGTTTTCCTAGGAATGCTATCCAAGGTTATTTCAAGTCTATGCATACAACACATTATCTTCGAATGTGAAGCATTGTCTCATTGAATATATAGACTAGAGCCTCCAAGGAAGGATTCCTCAAAAAATAACCTAGTGAAAAGCCTGATAAGGGCTACTGGTCTCCCCACATAAATGGCACAACCAAGAGCACAAAAAGCCGAGGTGCAGAGGTCTTAAAGCGTTTGACTGTTGGTGCCGAACTGATCAATCAATAATTAAGGATTTTAGTTTTTTCACTATTTTTATGTGTGAATAAAGTATCATTAATTTTAGAAACGGCACTAGGATTGGACATGAAATCACAAACCAGTAATTCAGATTTTGCTAAAAACATAGACAGGTAAGAAATTATTGATTCTTTCAATGAAATTTTTATTTAGCGGCTTAAGAACTGTCCAAAAAAAATAACACTCATCCTTTTTTCTGGACTGATGGTAAAGATGTGGAAAATAATTTTGGATTGGAGACGAAGTTTTTTCAAAAAATGTTAACTGCAGTTTTGCCCGAATTCTTTTGAATAATTTCATTTAAATTTTTTTCCTGGTTTTTTTCCTTTGCAGATCAAACCATGATTGTTAGAACCTTAAACGTCATCAATAAATGTTGAATGGGAAGCATTAGTTCATTCATTTTTGGTGCAACTGAACTGCGCCAAATTACAAAAAAAAAATCAATAATCCCGTACCTGAACAGCGCCAGGTATTTTTCTTACCTCAACTTGATCTAATATCTGTCTGAATAGCGACAATATTTATTTCAATTTAAAATTTGTTTTAAATAAGATATTTTAAAGTGTAAAATAATAATCCTTTATAAATTTAACATACCGAGGTACAAATATACATATTTCATTCATGTTAAAAAAAAACACACAACATAGCTAGAAATTAATGGAGTTTGTTGCTGACATGGTAAATGATATTTATTAAATATCACAGTAATATTATAAAGTAACATCTTTTAAGTTGTATTGAATATTATTAAGAAAATATTATATTAATAATTACTAAAAAAATGAGTGGTAGCGATGAAGAAGAATTTATTGGGACCCCATCAGAAATAAGTGAAATTGCAAATGAAGCATCATTAAAATTATCACCTAATAAATCTAGAAAGAAATATAAGATATGTTATAATCGGTTTAAGGAATGGTGCTTTGATAAAAATGTAAGAAATTATATCTAATTTTCCAGTTTTTGCATGAATGTAGAAAAAATATTGTATGCAACTCGTGCAAAACGTGTTTTTTGCACTCGACGTGTTGTCCAGCTCGACCTTAAGGCCTCGTTGGACAATTACACGTCGCGTGAAAAAAACACTCACTTTTTGCACTTGTTGCATAAATAACTATTTTCATCTACAACTGTCACATGATTAATGAATTACTATAAGAATATTGACAAATAATGATTGTTCTTTTTCTTGTTAATTGGATAATATTGACCATTTTATGGAATAATATTATTCAATCGTCCCGTCAACATTGAATCATTACCTATATGCATTATTTTGGCGCAAGTGGGTGGTGCGAGGATGCTGTATCGATGGTATTAACTTTTACAAACATTAATAATTTTGTGATATTTTGTGAATTTCTATATTGAGTTCAGTTTGTTTAGCGTGCAGGATGAATGCTTTAATAAACTCAAAACGCGTAGCGTAGTGAGTTTCAATAACTGTAGTAGTATTACTATTATATTGTAATGTTTTTCTTATTAATTTGAACTGTTTTTATCGTGGGATAAAATTATACGCTCACCATGGCTAATTATTACAAAATAGCGACAATTTTTCGAATGTTTCCAACTGATGTGGATAAAATGGCTAGATTGGTTCAGGTTCAGACGAGTAGTCCTTTCCTGCTCTTCCACCAATGCCAGTAAATATAAAATACTTAATAAAATATAAAACTAACACTGATTGAACAATACATATCAACAAGAAAATAACACATTTTAAACGAGGAGTAATTAAAATAATATATATTTGTCTGTTTATATATATATATATAAATATTAAGATATAACAAGAGGAAAGAGAGGATGATGTAAGCAATAAGGGATTGAGGAAGGGGTATTTGTTTCTGCAAATCAAAGAGATAGTTTAAGTATTTTTGTTTAAATGTCAAAGCCGAACAATGAAGATATGATGGATTTAGAGTATGTATTTTATTGATGTGGACTGCTATGCCATATGAAAACGATCGTTTGAAAATAGACTTGGAAAATCGTGGAGTGCGAAGAATTGTTTTCTTCCTCACATTTAAATTGTGGATATCTGTTCTGAAAGTGAGTTTGGTATGTAAATAAGCCGGCGTATTTGTGGTACTTATATATTTTATGATAAAAAACTGCTAAATGTAAGTTTCTACAATTAAACATGTTTAACCATTCTAATACAAGAATTTTGTATCTTTTGTATTCGTTGACAATCTTTAGCATCAAGACATGGGCCATATACTGTGTCACAATGGTTTAAATGAGAGAGAACTAAAGAATCACATACATTTTTTATATATATGTCCCTGAGGATAGATTAATTTTAATGAGGCGTAGGCGCTTTGAAATTTTGCTGTAATGTGTTAGTTCTCTAAACCGAAATTTCGTATAAACTATTAGGCCTAGACTTCAGCAGTATCTTTTAACCGGAATATCAGTTCCATTAATTTCAAGCGAAATATTATTCACTATAGTTTGACGATACTCTTCACAACATAAATATAGAACAGCTGATTTACTGGGATTAATTTTCAGGCAGTGTTTTTCTGATATTTTCATATATAATTCCATAATTTCATAATTCATATTGTGTTTTTTTCCTGATAGTTGTAGATACACTATAGGATGCTATTCGCATAAAACATCATTCGCATTAACATAAAAAGAGCTAGGATAGATGTAAATCTCCAAATTTGAATGAAACCGACTTTACAAAGTCAAAACGACCAATTTGTTTGTTTTTAAATCGAAAAGTTCAACATTTAATAAACTTTTGTTTATTATGTAAAACTTATTCTCTAACATACCTATTTTTTTTGTTGAATTATTGAATTTGCGTGAGCGTCCTTTCTATGTTAGTGTAAGCTTTAATCCTGTATTATATTTGACAGCGAGAATTCTAACTTTCCTCCTGACTTGGATCATTTTTGATAGCGTCTTTCCAATTTTAATAGTTTTTGTTTGTATTTCTCACTCTTCATTTTGTAATTTTGGTACAAAAAGCCAATTAAATTGCTGAAAATAGTTGCTGTCATTATCTGATAGTTGAAACTGAAAATCATTCAAACTATTTGAAACTAAATACAAAATTACAGTGTGCATATAGATTAAACTTTAGGATAACTTTCTTTCTATTTGATTTTTATGTAACCCATTTTACCGACTATTTTTCAGAATTATGGAGATCACAACCTATAGAATATTCCACCTATGGCACCACTTGGAATTTACTTGGAATTGGCATCCACTAAGTAGGGAGTTTGATAAACTTTTGGAAGCTCTCAAAAATTTCTCAGGGGCGGTGAGAAATTAGTTTAATAATAACATCTAGTTACTTTTTATCATGTCTTCAACTTTTAGGTGATTAGAAAGAAGCTGGAGGTTTGTAATAACAAACAAAGCTCAGTAGATTGTTTTGCTTCCACAAAGGAAAGAGGTTAGTTATGATCTGTTAAAATTTGACATCTAGTTTAATAGCCGTTCTCCTCTTTGGTTATTATTGGAGAATATTGATTTTCATCAGTTCCCCATACATCTCTTCTCTACGCTGGGTATATGTTTCACACTCGCAAAAAATGTGATCCAAATCACATACACAATTGCACCTGCTAGCATTGAAAAAGCACGCAAAGTACACAATTTGTTAAAATAATTTGAAACGGTAGTTAACCAAATGTAATTCCTTTGTTACTTAATCCTGAGTTAATAAATAGCAACAAAACAAGTATAAGTAGTGAGCTAATATTGATTACACATTGAATAATTTGTTGGTTTGACACCATCATTCAGAGGCTCAGAGTCCTCGGCACTCCAGCCTTTAGACGTTTTGTACTCTTGGTTGTGTCGTTTATTTGAAAAGACCAGAATTCCTCATCAGGTTCAGCAGTCTTTTCACTAGATCCTTCTTGGAGAAATGCTCCATTGGGAGCTTCAAAAATAATGTGAGAGGATGCTTCCCTGTTTCCATGCTCAACCAAAAGATATGTTCCTCGCTGTATATGACGATTGTATGCATGAGCTTCATTAGGGTACAGTGACTGATAAGGAATCTCGTCAATCTCCTTATCTGGTCCCTGCTGGGGTTTAATATATCAGCGTCTTCGAGGGTTTTTTGACCAGGATTTTGCTGTGTTCCTGTTTTGGCACATGTCTCCAGTACGACTGATATTTGGTTTAAATCCACCACGTGCAGCAGTTTTTGATTTCCCAAATACAGGTTCAGCCCCAGTGAATGCACTTTCAGACCCTGATTTTGCTGTAGTGTCTGTCGTTCCATTTCCTACAATACTCTTGTTCCCCGAGACCTACTTAAGAGTTACTTTATCATGGTTAGACAAGGTAAATTGTTTTTGTAGGCAATCCCAGACCAGTCTGGATCTGATATGGGGACATGCCAAAGATTTTAGTGCTGCTTGACTATCAGAGAGTATAAGAATCTTTTGATGCAAAACTCTCCAACGATGCGTTGTCATAGATTCGTTTGTTTAAAACACAGCAACTTTCCTTCCTGACTGCATTCGTCCACCCCATCCCAGTTTAGCTGGATACGGTGGTTGTCGTTAATTGTGGCCAACCTGTTGTCTGCTACTTCTTATCTCAAGGAGCGAGTTTGTGACAACATCTGCGATTCTGTAATGACTTTATGTTGATTACACATACAAAGATATTTACAATTTCAAAAAAAATCGGTTGAACGGTGAAACTACGACTATTGGAATTTGTTCAATTTGATCATTTCTATTTTTGCCAAAATGAAATTAGTGGACGGTAGGATAGTATGATAGTTGAAAAGGGAGTGAATCCTTCTCATGAATATTGTACATTTTTTCATTTTTAGGATCTTCTGATAAGTTTGCATTTTTGGATTTAATATTGGGAAATAGTAATTTCACGGAGCTAGAGCTTCGTGAAGAGTTTAACATTTTTTTGGCAGCGGTACGTATCCAAATATTTATATTTAAATTATGTTGATTATAGAATGGAATTTTTTTTTATCTCTGAGGCAAAAGTAATCTAAATAGCTGAATCAATTCAATTTTATATTTTAGGGTTCAGATACAACTGCTTCTACACTTTCTTGTGTTTTTACAATGCTAGGAATGTTTCAAGATGTACAGGTAAGGAAAAAATCCTATCTATATTTCTGAAAGTGAATATTTCTGGAATGCGAAACACTTTTGGGGTAGAATTTTTGACGGAGAAAACTGATATTTTTTCTTGCAACGACGAGATAAATTAGAGAGAATGACAATATATGTGCTATCTTGGGAAGCTTTCCCAAGTAGCAATTTAAATTCTATAAGGTCTGTATAAACAGCTACAAGATATATCTTATAGGATACTAAAATTCTTATAACGGTCTACAAAACAATTAAACGATCCTTATACAACTAAAAAGTGCTCATTTTCATACAAATTTTTTTTAGTTGTATAACAGTTTTATTAAAAGTTTATACAACGCCTATATGACTGCTTAATACACATTTATACAACTTTTAATCGACTGTTTTATAATCAATTATACTTCTACTATAAAATGATTTAATAGTGTGTCATGTGATCACATCTATAAAATAGGATTGAAGCGGCACTATGAAGGTCTCACAAAATGGTTGTAGGTATAACTCAATATATTTTTTCATAATGCTGTTATTCCGAGCACAATGGAAACATTTTGTCATCTAGCAGCTTACAAGAGCATTTCATTTTTTAGTGAAGAATATCAGAACCAAATTATATTTAAACTTGAACGTGCATCATACACACTTCATTTGTAAAAATGGAGACTTATCAAAACGACTGGGGCCACTTAGGCGGACATCGATAGTAAAAATTATAATTTCATTTAGATGGTTTAATAGCACAAATTTTGATGCACCGCAAATTTTACTGATAGATTATAGGTATATATTTGGCAAGAAAATGAAGCGCTTCAATTCTGGTTAAATTTCAAGTAGATACTTAAAAAATAACAATAAAATAGAATATCCTAGAATACTTTTTATTTTTTCACAATATAATTCTCTAAATAATGATAAAGTCACATTTTTCAATAAAGTTTTGTTTCCAACTCAATTGCTCATAATGGCGGCGATAGCGGTACAAGAATTGCTTATTTAAACATGGCGATTTATAAAACAACAATTTTATCCCAAAGAAATGCCGTAAACAATATTTTATTGTAAAATGGAACGGTATACGATAACTGTTTTATAACGAAGAATATTTAGGCACTATACAACTAAATGGTGTTTTATAATGCAATGCATTTGAATGCTATACAATATCTATTATACAACATTATACAGCTTCAATAAGACAAGCTTGAGTAACTATTTTATAATGTTGTAGCTGTTAGTTATATAGTATATTATAGAACTCTTATACAAAAGGTATAGAAGTCTTATTAAATGATATTTTTGATATTGCTTACAAGGTATTATATCATTTTAAAAGAAATGATCGTATATAATGCGTTATAGCATATATTGTAAAAGTCACTATAGAATAATTTAATACAACAATTTTTTCAATAACAAAATTTAATAAAAACAAAAAGTCCTCAAAGCAACGCTATTCGACTGTTATACAACAATTCAGTCCTCTTAGAATTCCATTTTGCTAGTTGGGTTACTCCTACTTCCTCTTTCAAGAATCTAATCTAATCTAATCACATCGTAAGTTTGTGACAGTGACGCTTTGTGTTCTATTGAAATTGTATAGTTTGCGTTTGGCAGGAAAGTTTTTGGACACCCTATAAATTAGTTTGTAACGCTATAGGGAGTTCCCCTTGTACAAAACATTAATGAACGTTTTTCAGCAAAAAGTGTTGGAGGAAATTTTGGAAATTGTAGGACCTGATAGAAGAGTGCTTCCTTGTGATATGCCTGAAATGAAATATACAGAAAGAGTAATCAAGGAAAGTTTGAGATTATTTCCTGTTGCGGCTTTTTTCTTAAGAACTATAGACGAAGATATTGATGCAGGTAAAATAAATTTGGAAATACTTAACGGTATTCCTCAAACAATATTAATGTTTGCCGAGTTGAAGACAACTGTACTGTTTGTAACTAAAATCAATATTTTTTGACACCAACCAATTAAATTCAAGCACTTTGTCACTTCCAAAAACTATCAAGGAAATACAATCAGCACCGGGATTCTATTTTGCGATAGATGATCGTAACGGCCGACCGAAATTGACAATCAGCGATTCTAATTTCGATTTGTCGATTCACTCGATAGGTATCTATCTGTATCTGTAGAGTAGGGAGGGTGAGTGTGTAGGCTCACAGCACTTAGGCCACATGTGACCCATTGTACATCCTCCCGTGGAGTTGTCCTCCTATGTCATTGTCCATCCTGTCCTTCTCAGGAAGGTGGACAGGTCACTGGAAGACATCTCCTTTATATCGGCAGGTGTAGGCCAAGACTCACCGAACACACACTCGATAGGTATTGACCACTTATTTTGAAACTTATGATCATGCATAGATGCTTATGATATTCGGCATTTTCTGACATATTCTGACTTGCGCATTTTTATTTCTGAAAAATACGTTTTATGTGTTTTCTATCGATTTTTGGAAATATTTATGAAGATAATATCAAAATAATTCAATAATTCTCATACAATAAACTATTATTCTTGTTACAGTTTTGCCTATTGTGACAAAATGTCCTTTAATGGCAGAGCGAGCCACAAAAAATTTACTCCTTTATTGACAACTAGTGATGAGCAATGCAAGACAAACACGAAGGTTTAGAAAGTCTTGGTCTTGCTTATTCGATCTTGGAATTGCGCAATTTTTTTTATCTTATTACTATTTAAATAATAATAAAAATAGATCCGCGTATTTTTTTTGTCTTGCGTATTTGGTCTTGGATTTGGTGTTGATAGCCTAAATATGGTCTTGGTCTTGATTATTCGGTCTTGGTCTTGGTCTTGCGCAAAATTCTTTATTTTATTCCTATTTAAATAATATCAAAAATACATTAGCGTATAATAATT
This sequence comes from Galerucella calmariensis, assembly GCA_910591675.1. Taxonomy (NCBI): domain Eukaryota; kingdom Metazoa; phylum Arthropoda; class Insecta; order Coleoptera; family Chrysomelidae; genus Galerucella; species Galerucella calmariensis. The sequence continues at coordinate 2,668 of CAJUYG010005342.1, read as the reverse complement.
TTTTTGTACGCTGAGTTTTGCGTATTTGGTCTTGGAATTGGTGTTGATAGCCCAAAGATGGTCTTGGTCTTGAGAAAAAGCAAGACCAAGATCAAGACTGCAAGACCAAGACCAATTAGGGGGGTGGAGACTATTATTATTGACCAAGCACCAGAATTTTTTCGCGAGGGGCTTTGCCCCGAGCGGAATGAGGTGCGAGGCCTAATAAATGTCTTCACTACCATAGTGTATATACAATTTTTTTCACTACTAGCCAATTTAGACAAAAATTAAGAATAAATCACAGTGTACTGTCAGTTTTCGATATATTATGAACGTACTCGTTATGTCATCAGTCATTTTGGGTTAAGCGCGAATATTAAACTAATGGTATTTTTATTGAAATAATTTCATCTTGATAGGTAATTTCAATCAGCAAATATGTTAAAGACAATCTCCTGAGTATACAAAATTATGTTTCACAAGTTTTTGTTGAACTATTCTTCTCAGATGGCTAGAAGAAGCCATAATTGTCGACTTCACAGCTAGAAATAAAAAAAACCTGTCCAAGTCCGAGTACACTCGATGGCAATTCGATCATAAAATATACTGGGATTATCCAATACGATTGAACTAAATATCGTATTCGACATGCAACGACTCGATAAAATCGTGTCGTGAAATAGAATCCCGCTGCAGTATTTTATCATTGTCCAATTTAACAGTTTGAGAGAGCGTACTTACTCCAACAGTAATGTATTTCCAAGTATTGGCTCCTCATCCAAATAGGCCTACTAAACAAACTATGAAAAAACAACAATATTCACAAAGATTTTAAAAGTTATAAGAATTGTAGTGTTTGTGTTTCAGGTGACGTAGTTTTTCCAGCAGGAAGTGACGTGTATTTCGGTGTTGTTCATATTCATAGGAATCCGAAATACTGGACGGATCCACTGAAATTTGATCCCGATCGATTTTTGCCAGAGAATGTTGCAAAAAGACATCCCTGTACATATATTCCTTTTTCATATGGACCTAGGAATTGTGTAGGTAAGAAAATGAATACCGCAATAATAATAATCAATGAATTATGACCTTCCATCAGCCCTAACATATATTGAATCACTTTGTGCGAGTTTTTATTAATGGCACCCGGTACAAAAACCATATCTGTTAATTCTTGTATCGGAAAATTAATGATTTTAAATGCTTTCCCGTTCTTAAAAGTTACACATTTACAACAAATCAAGATAATACCTAATTATTGCGACTTAAAATGCGAAAACGTCAAATTCACAAGTTACTTGTTAAAACTATGGATATTTCCATTTCATTTTGCTTAATATAGTTTTGCAGATACTTTATTTATCCATTACTAATTTTAACTTTACATTCAAAGCAAACTTTTTGAAAACAAAGAATATTTTTAAATTATAAACTAAAAATGCAATTTTCTCCAAAACAATCAAGTTTAGAGAGACACTATACAGACAAGATTTGAAGGGATAAAATAGTTTCACAAGATGTTGAAATAATATACTGGGTGTACCATTTAAAATGAAATTTTTGTTAATTGAAATGTCCTGAATTAATACTTATTCAAAAAATACCCCGGATCCCAAACGAAACTTCTCCTTCTGTTCAGATATTTAAACCATCCTTCACCTTCGTTCCTACCAAATAAGCTTATAGTTTGGCAAGTTCATCTGAAGCTACGAGGTATCGGTAAGAAGCGAGGAAACATGGCGCATATCTGTCATAAACGTACAAATAGCATACGGTACCTATTTTACCAAGTGAAACTCAAAATGCAAAGGTCACTGACAATATCAACGCCACTGGATAAATCAATATCAGTCAATTGAAAAAGTGAGAGGGAAGAACACAAGCACGCGCCCTGACAATAAGAGGTCATTTCAGGCCTTTCGATAAAAATCACCAATTATGTAATTCGGAGGGTGTGGTAAAAGTGAAAAAATATATAGAGTGCTCATTAAAAAAAGTAAACTTCATGTTGTCTTGCTTAGGCTGAACACCCGGTATATCTCAAAATATTTCAGAAATGTGTTTTGACGCAAATACAACAACTTTTAATTGGAACCCTTCTTTTATATATTTCCTATCATTATTTAAGTTATTGCACTTCCACACACTAATGAGCCACCCTGTATAATTGTTTAGCCACGAGAAATACTTAAACGTATTCGCATGTAAAATGTCAAATAAAATCAACTAGAATTGTGGCACAGGCCAGACTTTCTTTGGCATTAAGTAATTTTTAAACAGTAATTTTTACAAAAGTAATCAGCAAGAACTGTGCACTATCTGTAATCTACATTTAACAGGAACGTTAGAATATGTTTTTCTAACTTGTCCAATGTACAACTGTATAAGACCTTTAGAGTTTCTAAATTTTAATAAAATTACCGATTTTGCCTCATAATATATTGATAATCTGGATTTGAAAAATGTCAAGGTTTTCTTTCATTTACTTAATTTAAATTGTTTATAAATTAAGATCCTTCATAGTGAATAAGTAAATATTTTAAAGACTTTAAATTTTTCTTTGGCTTTGTATTTATTTGTGAATTAATGAATTTGGCTCCACAGCAAAAGCTGGGTATTTTAACTATTTTAAGTTAACATTGCTCTAGTATGCGAACTTTTGGTATATTTTGATTGTAGGTGG
>CAJUYG010005340.1:0-14121 GCA_910591675.1 Galerucella calmariensis | reverse complement strand
ATTAGGTCCCTCTTGAAGAAGTCCTCCCTTGGATTCTCTAGTCCTATAAGTCTTTATCTCAAATGAGATGATGCTTAACAGTCAAAGATAATGTGGGAGACTGTTTCTTTCTCTTCCAAGTACAACCATCAAATAGGTTCCCCCCTATATATGCCCATTGTATGTATGTGCTTTCCCAGGGTACAGTCACCTGTGAGTGAACCCGTCACTGTCCTGCTGAGGTTCAATAGTTGGTTAGTCAGCCTCTAAAAGGGGTTTTTGACCAGGAGTTTGCTGTGTTTGCACGTGTCTCCAGTAAGACTAATGTAGTAGTAGTAGTAGTGGTACCTACTGATTATGTCTTGATAATGTGGACAAAGCAAAAAGCGATAATGTCAATGTAGGAAATGTTCGAAAGGCTGTCCGCAAACGTCTTGGTAACATGCTAATATTGTATAGAACTGTCTTCTAACAATACTCAACATCTCAGGCGTGACTGATCTATTCGCATGCGTGATTCGTCTTTTCAAGACATTTTGGTTGAGGGGTTTAGTTTTGTATACAATACTTTTGACTTATCACCACAAAAAGTAGTCTAATGGCGTCAGAACAGAAAATTGTGATAGCCATATTTTATCGATCCGCGCATCCCTATCCACCGTTTTGAGAAAATTTAAGGTACTGCCGAACATTGATTTTTTAATGGGGCGGTTTTCCAACTTGCTGAAACCATATTGTATTGACAGGAACTTGTGGGTTTGTTGGATCAGGACTTATTCCGAAATGTATTCCATTTCATTGTTTCACACTGTATGTGTTTGGTAACCGGTTGAGTGCAAAACCAAAATCTTGACTCATCCATTGGCAAAATTCAATGTAACAATATTTTTTTGTTTTCTCTCATGCACTGTATGTTTGGCCAATAAAAGAATTCAGTATTAATTATTATTGATATGTTTCTTTTCAAACTTCTGGCTGGAACAATATTTTAAACAGTTCTGGATTTAAACTGCTACAAATTTAAGAATTACACTCTTTCACTCTTTCATGAGTGACCTCAATAAATACAGAGTGATTGATTAGTGTGAAACAGCTCAGCAGGTCCGTTATTATGAAAAATACAAAAAAATTGTAAACAGCATCCAGTTCCATGTTTCAAAATTAGTTATAGTGTTACAGGATGTTCCTCCATAACTTGGTATCTATTTTTTTTATGAAGCTATGTTTATTTGCCTATGAAACTGAAATCCGCTCCATTTCCCAATTACAACAATATATTGTTACGAACTCAGTCATTCAGAAGCCGGTCCTGTCGCAAACTATGAATGCGATCTTTCTAGGAAGGTTCTCGAAGCGTACCAGGCCAATGGTTTATCGCGAATGTTCTCGAATTATGAAGTATACGCAGAGGTTTTATTTTTAAGAATTTTCTAGAGGTGCGAAGCACTATATATACGCGGGTTTTCGAGTGAGTCGAGGAGTTGTTCAGTATACAGTGAATTGGTAAACAGTTTCAGTATACAGTGAGTTAACAGAAAGTGAATATAAATAGTGCTGAAGATAAATTAGGGCAATTATTATACCTAGTGTAGATAAATTAATAGACATTAAGTAGTGTGTATATAAATTAAGTTTATTATAGTGTGTGAGTGTTTCTTCAATGAATCAATAGTAATTAGCCATAGTGAGTGTATAATTTCAGCCCACGGTAAAAACAGTTCAAATAAATAAGAAAAACATTACATTGGTGTCAGGTAAAATAAATAATTACTTAAAAAGGGCTAAGAGACTATGTGACCTGAAAGTGACGAAACTAAAAGCAGAATTAGAAAGCGCGAGTTGGAAACGTCCGGTAAGAAGAGTGAATTAGTCGAAAGACTGAAAATAGCACTGGAAAGTGAAGACTTGGATCCAGAAACATTCTTATTCAATGACGAGTCCTCCACGCTAAACTCGTCAATTTCTGCTAACATTATATGGTCACGAACATCTAGAACACTTGTACCAATCTCAAATGAAGAATCGAAGGCAGAGACTTGATGAAACCCTTCAAGAGTATGAAGTGGATATTGCCCGACTAGTCCGATTTGCTCATCAATCAGCACCAGAAAACATGATGGAATGTCTGGGCATCCAGTCCTTTATTGATGGCTTACGTGACCATGATATGCAGAGGACGCTTCGCTTAGCCCATCCCAAAACATTGGTCGATGCATTGACTGCTGCTCTTGAATATGAAGCAGCCACGAAGGCGTCAGGATATAACAAAGTTCAAGAAGAGGGTGACGAAGATAAATTTGACCAGTTAGTCAACTTGATAAGAAGCATGGTAGAACGAAAGCCCAGGAAGATTAGATGCTGGAATTGTGGCGAGCTAGGACATGTACGCAGCTCGTGTGAGCGCCCTAGAACTCCAGCAAACCAAGAGCACCAGTCCCGTGAAAACTGGAATGGGTCGGCCACGAGGGGGCAGCACCGACCCAGGATCGTTCCAAAGACCCTCTCATACTGATAGCCTCTCTCAAATGCCCTAATGACATTGTATATGTGGATGGCGAAGTTAATGGCAAGAAATATACTCTGCTGGTGGATACTGGAGCAACTAGAACCATTATACGGTCAGAAATGATAAAATCTAAGAAGCTTCTGCCAACGAAGCTGCGACTCCGGACCGCAACAGGGGAGAGTGCCAATGTTCATGGAGAGACGCAAATCCAATTGGGAATTGGTGAAGAAGAATTTACGCATACGGTGATCGTAGCTGACATCGAAGAAGACGTGATTCTGGGAATGGACGTGATGAATTTGCATGGTTTCCAGTTGGACTTCAGAAACAGAACCATCAAGGTGGGTTCCGAAGAAGTATTCCTTCATCAACATGAAAGCAGACTGGTGTTGGCAGCTGTACAGGAAGATACTGTTCTCCCTGCACGAAGCGAAACCATGATAGTAGTGCGGCTACAGGGAATCATGGAAGAAGGTACACCGGTTATGATGGAACCTTGGAACCACGACGAAGAGGATGGTGAAGGAGTGCTGATTGGAAAAGGACTGGTTACGTCAGCGAAAGAGATCCCAGTACGTGCTATAAACGCTAACGATTACCCAATTACCCTCAAGAAGGAAACCAGAATTGGATGTTGCATACAGGTGACGTCTATAGTTCGTCAAATAACGACAACCGACAATTCTAATGACAGATTCGAACAGATGTTGTCAATAACTGGCCAATCCTTGAATCGAGCTAAGGAAAGGAAAATGATAGAATACCCATTGCAGTATCGAGACCTATTCGTACCAAAAGTAGGGAAGACTGGTAGAACATCAGCCGTCAAACACAAAATCGATACTGGTTATGCCAAGCCAATTAAACAATCAGCTCGAAGGCTACCGCAAGCGAAGAGAGAGGAAACTGGAAGAATAATTCAAAAGATGGAGAAAGAAAAAGTAATAAAACCATCTACTAGTCCATGGGTGTCTCCAGTAGTACTCGTCAAGAAAAAGGATGGAACTACCAGATTCTACGTGGACTATTGCCAGCTGAATAACGTGATAAAAAAGGACAGCTATCCTCAGCCTCGGATCGACGATACGCTAGACACTTTGGCTGGAAGTAAAATGTTTTCCACCTTGGATCTGAAGTCTGGCTATTGGCAAGTAGAAATGGACCCAGAAGACAAAGAGAAAACTGCTTTCACTACCAGATCCGGAATATGGCAGTTCAACGTCATGCCCTTCGGGCTCTGTAATGCGCCCGCGACATTTGAAAGACTAATGGAAAATGTATTGAGAGGGCTATCTTGGAAAACTTGCCTGGTCTATTTAGACGACATCTTAGTATTAGGTAAGACATTCGAGGAACACCTGAAGAATTTGCAAGACGTATTCAAACGACTTCAAGCTGCCCAGCTTATGTTAAACCCGAAGAAATGTCAGTTATTCCAAAACCGAGTCAACTATCTGGGTCATATTCTGAGTAACGAAGGAGTGACAAGAGAAAATTGCTTCCATTAGGCAATGAAAGCAAACAACCGACAAACATTAAGTCAGGAGTTTACTTGGACTTTGCACATACTATCGTAGGTTCCTAAGGAAGTTTGGAGATATTGCCAAGCCACCAACTCGACTCACAGAAGAAACAAGAACTTTTCATTGGGATGAAGACTGTCAAACTGCTTTTGAAACCCTCAAGAGACATTTAACCACGGCACCGATACTAGGATATCCGTTACCAGAAGGAGACTTCATTCTTGACACCGATGCAAGCAACGTAGGAATTGGAGATCCAAGGAGGTCAAGAAAGAGTGCTGAGATATTTCAGTTAAGACCTCTCAAAGCCAGAACGGAACTACTGCGTCACGAGAAGAGAACTTTTGGCGGTAGTGAAGTCTGTGGAACATTTCTATCAGTATCTCTATGGGAAGAAATTTCTAATTCGGACTGATCATGCAGCACTCAAGTGGTTGATGTAGTTTAAGAATCCCGAGGGCAAGATCGCGAGATGGAATGAACGAATCCAAGGATACGATTTCAACATCGAGCATCGGGCTGGTGTGAGTCACCGAAATGCCGACACCCTGTCTAGACGACCGTGCCAACCAGACTGTTCCCACTGCACTAAGGTGGAATCTAAGGAAGCTGCAGTTTCAAGAACTACAGTGAGCAATGAAGAATGGTCACCCACCAGGATTAGAGAAGATCAAGAGAATGATCCACACCTAAAGATGATCTGGCAATGGAAGCGAGAAAATCGTCGACCTACCTGGCAAGAAGTGTCAAGATTCACCAACACTGAAGGCATATTGGGCTCAGTGGGACTCCCTCGTCCTGGAAGAAGGACTGTTGAAACAAGTCCTTGAAAACGATGATGGTTCCGAAAATAGACGACAAATAGTTATCCCGAGATCGAGAGTACCTGAAGTACTGAGGAAGTTACACGACAGTCCATTAGGAGGTCATCTGGGAGTGGGGAAAACCCTTCAGCGAGTCCGTGAAAGGTTTTATTGGATGAACAGCTCCGACGATGTGAAGGACTGGTGTAAAAAGTGTACGAATTGTGCTACGAGTAATGGACCACATCGCAAGAGAAAGGCTCCCATGAAACAATATAATGCTGGAAGCCCATTCGAAAGGATTGCATTAGATATCGCTGGACCATTTCCGACGATAGAAAATGGTGGTAAATACATTCTGGTTGTGATGGTTTATTTTACCAAATGGGTAGAAGTTTACGCGAATCCGAACCAAGAAGCCACAACGCTCGCAGATGTATTGGTAAAAGGATTCATTGGCCGATATGGAGTGCCCTTGGAAGTTCACAGCGATCAGGGAAGGAATTTCGAAAACCATGTATTCCAGGAAATTTGTAAGAAGCTGGGAACGGAGAAGATCAGGACAACGGCGTTGCATCCACAGTCAGACGGAATGGTCGAAAGAATGAACAGGACCATATGAAAATACCTGTCCAAAGTAGTTTCCAGCCACCAGAAAGATTGGGACCAGTACCTTTCCCTATTTGCATTGGCGTATTGATCTGCCATCAATGAGTCCACAGGTAGAACACCTGCGGAAATCCTATTTGGACGCAAAATGAGGCTTCCTTGTGACCTGGAATTCGGTTGTCGTCCTGGAGAAGATCTAGCGGGAGAAAACTACGTGATCCAGTTGAGAAAAAGGATGGACGATGTACACGAATTGGTTCGAACGAATCTCCAAGTTGCTAGCGACAGAATGAAAAAACGGTACGACACGCAGGCTACAGGAGGCACTTGCAAAGAAGGGGACAGAGTATGGTTACACAACCCAACGAGGAGAAAAGACTTTTCTCCAAAACTACAAAAATATTGGTAGGGTCCATACTTAATCAAGAAGAAGATCAACGACGTCATCTATCGCATAAGTAAGATTCCCAATGGAAAACCGAAAGTAGTCCACCAAAATCAACTAGCGCCATTCGAAAGAGACCATGACAAAAAAAAGGAGTAAACCATGTCCGGGAAGATCCTGACCCTGCCTTCGAAGAATTTATGGGCGCATATGGATGTACCGGTGAAGCTATATTTGGAGTTACTACAGAGCAACGACAAGATTTGTTCACGCTCCCGGAAGACTATTCACTGGTACACAACATCCCAGCCAATACCAAGAATGCACGAGGTTTGGCATTCGTCTTTCGAAATGAGTTTGGAAAATCAGAAAAACTTTCAGAACAGATTCCAACCCCTGGCAAAACACTGAAACTCAAACACAATTCACGACACATCTTCTATCTGGTAACAAAGAACGAATTTGGAGATCAATCCACGTACCGGAATGTGTAGGAAGCGCTACGAAGTCTTCGAGACCACGTGCTGGATTCCAACGTGAAGAAACTAGCGATGCCTAATATAGAGAGCAGCCAGTTGGATTGGCGAGTCATTAGGAATATGGTGGAAGTGATCTTCGAAGATACCGATGTCCTCATTTCAATCTGCAGCTATTCCCCACGTAATCAGTATCCGATGAAGACAGTACCCTGTTATTTCCATACGACCGGAAAGTGTAGGAATGGATCCAGTTGCCGACTCAAACATCCAGTCCCGGCTACAAAGGAGTTCCAGGAGGAACTTACTATTAAGGAGGGGGCAATGTTACGAACTCAGTCATTCAGAAGCCGGTCCTGTCGCAAACTATGGATGCGATCTTTCTAGAAAGGTTCTCGAAGCGTACCAGGCCAATGGTTTATCGCGAATGTTCTTGAATTGTGAAGTATACGCAGAGGTGCTATATTCAAGAATTTCTAGAGCTGCGTAGGACTATATATACGCGGTTTTCGAGTGAGTCGAGGAGTTGTTCAGTATACAGTTCAGTATACAGTTTCAGTATACAGTGAGTGAACAGAAAGTGAATATAAATAGTGCTGAAGATAAATTAGGACAATTATTATACCAAGTGTAGATAAATTAATAGACATTAAGTAGTGTGTATATAATTTAAGTTTATTATAGTATGTGTGTTTCTTTGATAAACTAATAGTAATTAGACAAACGGAGTGTATAATTTCATCCCACGGTAAAAACAGTTCAAATAAATAAGAACATTAAAATATGTTTGAAGTATTTAGAGGGTATTGAAAAAGCTATAACCGATTTTCCGTCAAAATCGTAACAAGATCAACGTCCTGTTCGATTGGATTTCCAATTATTAGTTTATGAGATATCTATTATTTTTCTCATCCCCAGTTTTTTGTGATCCTTTGACGAATATCTGGTAAACTATCACAAACCAAATTACCATTATGCATGTAAAAGTTAAAATATCTTCAAAACTGATAGCTCAAGGAATACTTGATGAAGATAGGAGTATGGTAATTGTACTCTTCGACAATGGGATCAAATACAGGGTGATCCATTTAAATTACTGAGAAAATAAAGTACTTCAGTTTTGAATCACATCGTATTCAATTAAATGAATATTAGCGAGATCATTTGTGATTATTAATTTTGATAATCATTGAAAATATTTGGTTTTAAAAGGTTTTTCTTCACGTACTCCAATTCAATTATACAGTGCGTTGAGTTTGTTACCATCTTGACGGAGAATTGGTCATATCTTTTCAAATACCTCTGCTACAATCTCATATTATTGTAGTTGAGTGAAGCGGATTTCAGTTTTACAGTAGAATACATTGTTCCATACAAAAAACCGTAACTTTGATTCGGCACTGAGTTATTGAAACTTTGATGAATGAATCTCGAAGATATCCGCAATTTTTATGAATGAATTGTTTTTTATTTTTTCATGCAACAGCGATCACACCGATCAATATCACGTTGTATTTGGAATTCGCATTTTCATATTAATAGATCTCTTTCTTTTGCACTATCACTTGAAGTACTTAACATTTACTGTTTAAACTTCAGTTGAATTGAGTACCTTATAAATCTGTATCATCCTGAACTTTAATACTTAACCCGATTTTTACGTCTTTAAGTTAAAAACTACTTTAACGGTCGCTTCTCTGACTGTCAGGTATCACCACACATTTTCCACAAGAACCTGTGACTTCACAAGTTTGAATTTAAAGCACTCTCGTCGACGCGACTGTAGCAGTGGTTTTCCCAAAACCATCCCTTCCTCCAAATTATTTATGCAAATACTCCTCGCACGCCCACAATTCCGGAACGGTCTGCACGACTTTAACTGGTTTTTTGTACAGAGGCGTAACTACCTCTCTACTGTATCCCGCTAATTTACGAATTCATTAGACTTGAAATTCCCTAAATACCGGGTGTCCCAAGTCATCGTATACAGGCAATATCTCGCTTATTTGACAAGATAATTGATAAATGAAAAAACTGCATTGAATGACATAAAAGTACCTTCCTTGTGACTTATAAAAAAAGTTTTACATTTGACAGCCCTGTGGTAGCTACCCCTCACTTTTTATTTTCAAATGGCACCCCCTGTATATTGTTATTGAAAATTGTGTGTCATTATTTTTGGAATACAACGATAGCACATATACTTGGTATTTCTTCGATTAATAATAACAAAAGCATCAATATTTCATGAATTATAAATTTCAACTAAAATACCTCTGATGCAATTCAAAAAACGAACAAAAAATTACAGCAAGTGTTCAAAACTATCTTGTCCATCGACATAATGTGGACGCGGCTTTAACGTTGTCAGCGGTGACTACTGTTTAAAAAGCCATCTGTAGTTTGGCCGCAGGAACTATAACTTTCAGCGATAATTTTAAATATCAAGTTAAGAGAGAATTTTATCGTTTTCAAAAATCAATTGACTTTACCAAAATAACACTAGTGTTTATTAAGAACTATGAATCGTGACTATCGTATTTCGAAAAATCTTGCGTCAGCTTTTGCCAAATATTCTCTTATATTCAGCTCTGATGCAATATTACGATTATGGGTTGAAGTATTTTATGATTTAGATGATCTTAAAGAACGCATTTGTGAAGCATGTTGTAGCGTTACACCAGCTATGATTCAGAAAACTTCGTAACTCTAGAACCTTCTTGAATATACCACCTCTGCGTATACTTTATAATTCGAGAACATTCGTGAATAGACCATTGTATGGCCTTGTACGCTTCGAGAACAGTCTGAATATTACCTGCGAAAGAACCTTTCTAGAAAGGTCGCATTCATAGTTTGCGACAGGACCGACTTCTGAATCAGTTCCTCCTGGAACTCCTGTGTTGCCGAGACTGGATGTTCAAATTGGCAACTGGATCCATTCCTGCACTTTCCGATCGTATGGAAATAACATGGTACTGTCTTCATCGGATACTGATAACGTGGGGAATAGCTGCAGATTAAAATGTGGACATCGGTATCTTCGAAGATCACTTCCACCATATTCCTAATGACTCGCCAATCCAACTGGCCGCTCTCTATCTTAGGCATCGCTGGTTTCTTCACGTTGGATTCCAGCACGTGGTCTCGAAGACTTCGTAGCGCTTCCCACACATTCCGGTAGGTGGATCGATCTTCAAATTCGTCCTTTGTTACGAGATAGAAGATGTGTCGTTAATGGTGTTTGAGTTTCAGTGTCTTGCCAGGGGTCGGAATCTGTTCTGAAAGTTTTTCTGATTGTCCAAACTTCTTTCGAAAGACGAATGCCAAACCTCGGGCATTTTTGGTATTGGCTGGGATGTTGCGTACCAGTGAATAGTCTTCCGGAGCGTGAACAAATCTTGTCGCTGCTCTGTAGTAACTTCAAATCTAGCTTCACTGGTACCTCCATATGCGCCCATAAATTCTTCGAAGGCAGGGTCAGGATCTTCCCGGATATGGTTCGCTTCTTCTTCTTTGTCATGGTCTCAGTCGAATGGCGCTAGTCGATTTTGATGGACCACTTTCGGTTTTCCATTGGGGATCTTACTTATGCGATAGATGACGTCGTTGATCTTCTTCTTAATTAAGTATGGACCCTCCAGAGATTTTTGTAGTTTTGGAGAAAAGCCTTCACTCCTTTCCGGGTTCTGTTACCATACTTTGTCCCCTTCTTTAAAACTACAATCTGTAGCCTGCGTGTGGTACCGTACCAAATTCCAGGTCACAAGGAAGCCTCATTTCACGTCCAAATAGGATTTTCGCAGGTGTTTCACCTGTGGACTCATTGATGGCAGATCGATAAGCCAATGCAAATAGGGAAAGGTACTGGTCCCAATCTCTCTGGTGGCTGGAAACTACTTAGGATAGGTATTTTCCTATGATCCTATTAATTCTTTCGACCATTCCGTCTGACTGTGGATGCAATGCCGATGTCCTGGTCTTCTTCATTTCCAGCTTTTCACAAATTTATTGGAATACATGGCTTTCTAAATTCCTTCCCTGGTCGCTGTGAACTTCCAAGGGCACTCTATATCGGCTAATGAATTCTTTTACCAATACATCCGCGACAGTTGTGCCCTTTTGATTCGGAATCGCGTAAACTTCTACTCATTTGGTAAAATAATCCATCACAACCAGAATGTATTTACCACTATTTTCTGTCGTCGGAAATGGTCCGCGATATCTAATGCGATCCTTCCGAATGAGCTACCAACATTATATTGTTTCATGGGAGCCTTTCTTTTGTGATGTGGTCCATTACTCGTAGCACAATTCGTACACTTTTTACACCAGTCCTTCACATCGTCGGAGTTGTTTATCAAATAAAACCGTTCACGGACTCACTGAAGGGTTTTCTTCACTCCCAGATTACTTCCTGATTGACTGTCGTGTAACTTCCTCAGTACCTTAGCTACTCTCGATCTCGGGATATTTACGGAACTATCATTGTTTTCAAGGACTTGTTCCAACAGACCTACTTTGAGGACAAGGGAGTCCCACTGAGCCCAATATCCCTTCAGTGTTGGTGAAAATCTTGACACTTCTTGCTAGGTGGGTCGCCGATTTTCTTTCTTCCTATTGCCGGATCATCTTTAGGTGTGGATCATCATCTTGATCTTCTCTAATCCTGGTGGGTGACCATTCTTGAGTGCTTACTGTAGTTTTTGAAACTACAGCTTCCTTAAATTCCACCTTGTTTCAGTGGAAATAGTCTGGTTGTCATGGTCGTCTAGACAGGGAGTCAGCTTTTCGGCAACTCACAACATCTCGTGGGAGTTCTTGGTTTGCTGGAGTCCTAGGGCGCTTACACGAACTGCGTACATGCCCTAGCTCGCCACAATATCAGTATCTAATCTCCCTTGGCTTTCGTTCTACCATGCTTCTTATCAAGTTGACTAATTGGTCCAATTTATCTTCGTCACCATCTTATTGAACGGTCCTAACTTTGTTATATTCTGACGCCTTCGTAACTGCTTCATATTCAAAAGCAGCAGTCAATGTACCGACCAATGTTTCGGGATGGGCTAAACAAAGCATCCTCTGCATATCAGGGTCACGTAAGCCATCAATAAAGGCCTGGATGCCTAGACATTCCATATTGGTGCTGATTGATAAGCAAATCGAACTAGTCGTGCAATATCCACTTCATACCTACTCTTGGAGGGTTTCATCACGTCCCTGCCTTCGATTCTTAATCTGAGATTGGTACAAGTGTTCTAGATGTTCGTGACCATATCGCATGTCCAACCTTTTCTTCAGTTGCTCGAAGTCATCCGTTTTATTAAGAGGTATCGTCTGAAGCACATCCAAGGCATCTCCCCGAAGCGCGATGGTCAAGTTCACTGCCTTCTCCCTGTCTGACCAATTATTCGCTTTAGCGGCAGCTTCACATTGTTTTACATAGCTGGTCCACGACATCTTTCCGTCGAACGTTGGGTCCTTGACTCGAGCAAAACTGCTAATCTCTTCTATCTTGGGGAGTGTTTCTGACTTACAGGGTTTTATTTGCTCGATCTTTTTTCCTTCTGCTGGCATGTCTTGTATTATTGAGTCTGCCATTTTTCTCTCTAACTTCTGGTTTTTCTCTTCCATTGTTGTTATTTTATTCTCCATATCTGATTCTAGGGACGAAATTTTATTTTCGACTTCAGCGGCAATGTCAATTTTCATTGACAAAATATTGGCGGAAATATCGTCCTTTATAGTAGAAATCTTCTCGCCCATATTAGCAGAAATATCGTCCTTCATAGTAGAAATCTCATTCTTCATGGTAGAAATGTTCTCGTCCATATTAGCAGAAATATCGTCCTTTATAGCAGATATTGACGAGATTATGGTGGAGGACTCGTCATTGAATAAGAATGTTTTTGTATCCAAGTCTTCACTTTCCAGTGTTATTTTCAGTCTTTCAACTAATTCACTATTCTTCCCGGACGTTTCCAACTCGCGATTTTCCAATTCTGCTTTTAGCTCCGTCTTTTTCAGGTCACATAGTCTCTTAGCCATTTCTACGTAATTATTTATTTATATCACCCCACACCTGACACCAATGTAATGTTTTTATTTAAACTGTTTTTACCGTGGGATGAAATTATACGCTTACTATGGCTAATTACTATCAATTTATTGAAGAAACACATACTCACTATAATAAACTTAATTTATATATACACTACTTAATGTCTACTAATTTATTTACACTCGGTATAATAATTGTCCTAATTTATCTTCAACACTATGTATATTTACTATCTGTTCACTCACTGTATACTGAAACTGTTTACCGGTTCACTGTATACTGAACAACTCCCGACTCACTCAAATACCTGCGTATATATAGTCCTTCGTAACTCCATAACCTTCTTGAATATACCACCTCTGCGTATACTTTATAATTCGAGACATTCGTGAATAAACCATTGTATGGCCTTGTACGCTTCGAGAACAGTCTGAATATTACCTGCGAAAGAACCTTTCTAGAACAGTCGCATTCATAGTTTGCGACAGGACCGGCTTCTGAATAAGTGAGTTCGTGACAATACTCAACAAAATTTAGACTAGGTACTTACATTGAGCCCACCAAATGGAAAATTCGTATTGTTTACATAGGTTTTGTCTGAGAAAAAATGGTTGATTCTTTGGTTAAGGTATTTTGTTCATTAAAAGCAATACATATGTAGCAAAAATGTTGCTACATACATTTTTTTAATGAATAAACAGTAACGTAAACTAACGCGTTGCCAGCTGTACTGTTTAGATTCCTGTAATCCGTTGTAAAAACTTTCAAAGGATTTGATGGTTCTATTGACGGTGGAATAAGATCTTTACAGTTTTCTGCCAAGTTCGGAGTGATATTCAACAACAATTAATTAATGTCATTAATGCAGTTAGCGCCGTCAACATGGTCAAAGTACTTCAGAGTGAACAATTTTTTCGATTCGAAAACTGTATGGGCGTAGGGTTTCTTGAATTACCACAACAGTTTGTTACTTGCCCAAAGAAGTTTTCAAAACAGTATTGGTTCAAATTCCTTGTCAGTAAAAGTGTGTAGCCCTTTGATTTTAATATACCCCAAAGGGATTTAACTGATTGTATCGCAAGCTGCCAACCAAATATACATTTCATTTCATTAGTAAATTTTTTTCTTCCGTTGTTTACCACACGCAAATTTTTTAGTAAAGTTTCAAATACTTCCAATAGCTGAAACTATTGTTGGGTACCCATAAATGCAATGGAATTATTCAAATGGTACGAATTCAATTAATCAAAAAAATAAATCGTTGTTTTAATGAATCAAGCAGTTATCTAGGAATCTGCAGGCAAGACTTTAGAATCAACATATGTGTTAAGGGCAACTGCAACAAAATGACTGAAGATCTGAGAAGCATCTTTTACTTTTATTCTCCGGAAATTATTTGGAAACATATGCTTGTAAGTTAATTTTGGACAGTATAAATTCCTTTTTTTTATAATTGTACAATGTATCCAAATACATCTTATTGGTAGTTCCTCCTGTTAACTCAAACCAGTAAGAAAAAAATTTGAATGGAGATATTTTCACCCATCTCTACCCCTACAACCGACCATACAACACACTCGTGGCATTTTCTTCTCAATAAAAAATATACCGTAATAATAATCAAATAATTCACTGCAAAGACAGTCCAGTCGGTATACTAATACCTTTAAACTACAAAAGACATACGGTATCTGTCTTTCGCTCAATTGGGAGCTTCAGGATACCAGAAAAAACGCAGACGGAGACCGAGTGAGATAGACATCGAGCTGGGAAGAGCTT
>CAJUYG010005339.1:0-14130 GCA_910591675.1 Galerucella calmariensis | reverse complement strand
AGCAGCATATTTTTTCTACGACCCACTTAGGAAAAAATCTAGAAAATAAAAATTTCTATAAACTGTAATATAACTTCAAATTAAAAATTTAACAATTCAATTTTATGTTTCCACTAATTTTGTGGTAAACGTACAGTTCTTGAATGTCCAATTTGTATAATGCTACGGTTTCCTTTTTTAAATATACGATGCTATTATAAGTAGATGTTGCCAGTCGGACTCCCTCATGGAGGGTACCGTACCATTATCTATAATAATGAATAATCTGCTAAATATTTCAAACGTCTACCTGTTGTCGTTATTAATATCAAGCAGAATAATTATTTAAAAATAAAATTAACAATAAAAAAAATTCCTCGCGGGGAATCGAACCCGGGTCTACCGCGTGAGAGTTTGGTGTGCTTACTACTCAACCACCAAAGAATATGCAAATTGTTTATCTATAACGTCAGATGTATTACATAACTTTTGCTTAAAAGGAACTAAAGTTCCTACCGTGTGTCCCGCGACACGTTCTACCTTTTTGTGATATATTGATTAGAATTAATCACAGACCTGCCGTTTATTCCATCTCTTCCAACGTAATGTGTTAGAAGGACATTAACAAACGATGACGCACACCAAAAAGATTATTTGAACTCAAAATTTTAAATCGCTTTCCATAACATTAGAATACTCATATTACAGAAACATGAAAATCGGGGGAATTGAAGAAATGTGGAAATATACAAAGAGTTTTATTTAAAAAAGATACGTTATGTTCATCCTTCCAATATGTGCAGCCCTGTATATTTTCTGTCAAAGTTGAGCCATACTTTGATGTTTTTTAGTATCTTCCGTCACTGCCTCGCACTAATACCGCACCCTGTATATACTTTGACGTCTAGATCATCCACTCCATCACAATAATAGTAACAAACTGAGCTCTATATATCTTTCTCATCTCCTTTATTTTCCCTTTGAAGCGTAAAGCAAATCTGTAGAGCTTTCCAAAAATTGGTTTGTACAGTTGGCAGAAGCAAACGTGAGCCCTGGTGGGCGTGTTCATGTCGCTGTAGTTGTATTTTTGTAGTAACAATCCGATATTTTGAATCGATAACCAAATATCGATACCATAAATGTCAACTGTTAAGAGATATGTAAACAAAGTCAAACTTGCTAAAAATGTAACTCTAAATATTAATTAAAAAAATCATATTGGACCAAAACTAAAAACTACCGTTTGCCCTAAATGTCTATATTTTCAAATTACATGACTATTAATGTTGAATAGGAATTAACTTAATATTTCCTGTGTTTTCTTTTACTGCATTTTATTCATATAAATTTTGAATAATATTAAGGATGATATAGAACAGATATAAAAATACTTTTAAAGTTTTTAACACTGCACGTTTAGTTTTTGACACATGATTGGCGGTTTTTTCTCGTCTTGTCAGTTGTCGTCGTAGAGAGAAAGAAGAATGGTCTTCTCCGTTGAAGGTAAGGGAGCTCTTCTTCTTTTTTATAGATTGTTGGCCGGACTAGTGAACAAATGTCATGAAAAAGAAGGGTCAGGTTTCTATGCAGAGCAACAAAATATGAACTGGTTATAGTCCAGTGTATCCGATGCAAAAATGAAAATCACCCGAACTTACTATTCAAATTATCGGAATTTGTCAAAATTACCAAAAGGACACATTGGTTATCTAAATAAGGTCTTCGACCCCAGTCAATATGGAAAATCCCCAAAAACAATGGCCATTTTATATATCCCTTCTACAAAATATTCGAAAAACTATTGGATCTAAATTAGTGAAATTGTCTAAAAGTCGGATAATCATGATGTATGTTGATGAAATCACTCGGTCATATTATTTCGATTATATTTAACCATTACTAATGGACAATTAACATTGACTCTTGATTGGCTGCTTGCGAAGACCTTATTTTAGTTCGCATATTTTCCGGGGCTCATGTTTGGTTCTGACAACTGTATATTCATTCACTTCCAAATTAATTGTCTATACTTACTTAAAATTCCTGTGAATTGTGATTCATTGAACTAAGGCTACAACCAAACTGTTTTATTATTTTTCTACGGGCATGCAAAAAACAAAACTTTATTGAACTCTATTTAGTGGAAAAATTAGTTCTCTCTTGATCTAATGCAATATGTTATCGCAATCATCTGTCATTTTACTACATCGTTATAATCATTCAAATACACGCCAGTTTTAGTCCAATTAGAGCAACCTTAAGACATGTTTTAGTTTTTGCATGAACGTAGAAAAAATATTGTAGGCAACTAGTGCAAAAAGTGTTTATTGCACTTGCAACCTGGCCTTACAGCCTCGTTGGACAACTTCACGTCGAGTGCAATAAACACTTAGGTACTTTTTGCACGAGTTGCATAAATAACTATTTTAACGGTATATATCAATAAAAAAAATTGAGTTATTGCAAACAATAAATCGTGAAAAGTGATTGTTATTGTTAATATACGAAAAATTGTGGATACTCTAAACATCGAAGAATCTATAGATTTGTTGAAGATTATACCTACAATATTTCCGAAATAAAAATGTCAAAGATCAAAACTATTTATTATTACAGAACTTTTTGTTAAATGCTCAATTCGTGTAAATCTACTGCTTTAAGAAATTGCACATCGAGTGCTTACCCATATTTAGCTCATTATAGGCCTTATTTGATAACGTTAGTATACAAGTATTTCAAAAACCATATGCCAAATATATATTCACATCCATTTCAGTTTTCAGATGTCTTTATAGTGTTTGCTTAGTTCACTTAACGCCCAGTAGGTTTATATTCTACTGCCTAATTAACCTTGGCCAAAAAATGGCGGCAAAATTGAAAATCTCTACATATTGCAGCTTAGTGGAATTAAGCGATGTTGGAAGATCTCTTACGGATAAATTTATATTTATAACGTCCTAAATAGTACCAAAAACAAAAAGTACTCCGTAATAGTCATACTCTGTAAACGTACTGTAAAAAATTATTTTTTCTCAACCATAAAAAAATGTTGACATTTTTGTACTATTTTCAGGTGCAAAAGCCATCAATTCCCTTACCGTACAAAAATTTGCTCGTTGCTTAGCAACACTTTTAATCCTAGGATTAAAAACGCTACTTTTAATCCTAGGACAAAAAGTAATTGCATTTGAGCTCTCTAATTGAAATTTGAAGAATAGTATATTATATTATATGATATATAATAAAGAGTGGATGGCTTGACGGTCTTCGTTAAATTTGAGAAATACACCATAAGAACACTCTCCGCAAAGTTTTGCACATTTTTTTCTTTACACCAATCCATGAATCGCTGATATGCAAGTTCATAAACTTGGCGAGATTTGGGTGGCAAAAGATTCAGATATACTGCTTCGGCACTTTCCAATATATCCGCAGTTATATTTTCATCGTGTTCAGGATTCATTTTGAAAGCAGCGTAAAAACTACTACAAAAATTATATGATTAGTACGTCTACTGACGTCTACTGGACAATCAATATTTATCAACAATACCAGATATCCATGACTACCGACTTGCTATCTCTGTTATAATTAATAGGTGTTCAAATTTATTACCAAATTATTAACGATTTTTGGATAAAACTAAGTTTATTTAAATTTTGACTTGGTTGGAGAAAAAATAGTATATATCATACGGACTAAAAGTGCCTATGCACTTTTAATCCTTATAATATAATATACCTACTATAGTTTCAATTGGGTCAACAAGCATTCTTCAATGCAGGTTATGAGGAAAAAGACATATATTGGGCATGTGATAGACTGGAGGATAGTGACACAAAATATTTTGATATTTGGACCTGTATGGCGTTTCTTGAAGTAAAAATAGTGTACCTAACACGTGCGGAGAAGTAAAAAGTTCACGTATTTTTGTTTCACTATAGGATAAACACGTACTTGCAATCAAATACGTAGATTTTCTTTAGTAAAATTCAAATACGAGTATTACGCGTAGCGTGTACAATATTTCGGGCGTGTTCATACGTGTTCCTTTCTAATTATCTGATTGTCTAATATGCCAATAATATCTAGTCAGAAAGAAGGGTCAATGTTGAAAAAATGGAACTTGAAGAACTGTGGAAAAATTTACCTTCTGTAGCTAAAGTCCAAAATTGTACATTTCTAAAATTACTGAAAAAATAATTAAACGTAATTAGTATGAGTTATATTTTGGAAGAAATAATAATGATAATTGGAGAAAAATCAATTCTTTGCAAGAAAAAATATATTTTGGACATTCCAGACCCATCACAACCTAACCTAACCAAATCACAACCTAATTGTTATTTTACGCCATTTTTATTGTTTTGCAAATACGGGGGTTTAGCTTTGTACGGCAGAATAATGTTTCCCTTATTCAAAACATCAAATGCGCATGCGTATATGTCTCTATAAGGACAGCACTATTACTGCTTGACCTTATAAAAGTTCCAATAACTCTCTATTAATATCTCACATCCCTTGTAGTATGTTTTAATTCAATTAAATAAAAATAATCAAAATCAAATTTGTTTTTTCACTATAAAATAAATAATGGTGATGGAATATTTGGCATATTGTTATTTTCCACCAACTATCATCAAAATAAAATCCATAAATAAATATTATGTATAAAAACTTGTCCAATAATGAAGGTGAAAAATAAGTGTAAATAATAATATTTTGAATGATAGAGTATTTATACTGTTCTAGACAGTGCGATAAAGGCTTGTATATGAGACTGATTTTCTACTAAAGTTTTAACTATTTCTTGTTATAAATACCTATAGCTAGTGATGCACTCTCTTTCATTACTGTTACTCCTTTCACCCACATGTATTGTTAGTTTTTATTTTAATTATAAGGATTATGCATTGTGGTCCGATAATTTCATGTACCTACATAATTGGGTAATTGCTTCATACCCATATCATCAAGAGCGTTTTCAGACGAGACACTTTGTGGCCGGCTACTGGTGTCTGAAAAGAGTCGCGCGGCTAAAAATACATGTGAATGCATCTATTCATATTGATGTATTTTTAGCCGCGCTATTACTCTCAGACACTAGTAGTCGGCCACAAAATGTCTCGTCTAAAAGCGCTATAAAGTTCAAAAGTTCAAAAGGGAAATTGAAAACCAATAAACTATTTGCATCACATAATAAATGTGATATAACCACCATCGCCAATTTAAAATTGTAATGCATTATTTTTGCTAGAACCATAACTGAATATACTATTTCAAATTTAGAACCGGGTTTGACAACTACCAGCTCACGATATACAATGAGGAGTACCTACTATTAGCATTAGCGGTTAGGGGTGGCGTCGATGATTAGCCTCAGTCGCAGAAATAGACCGACGTTAAATAACAGAATAAAAAAAATTTTTTACAGTAATACTTACTATAAAATGTTGTTAGTTAACTAATTATGTCTGACAAAGTTATTGGATCTATAGATTCCATAAATAAATAATTGGTTTTACAATCAATCTTATAAATTTTCGCATTAGAGCTTCCGTGCGACATTATATCGGATTACATTTTCATCTAAAATCTTGATAATGGTCGTAATTAGGGTAATTACCCAATACATTTTATAGTGAACACTGTCACCATTTTTTTTCAATTAGTAAGAAAACGTTCAATTTGTTTGCAAATTTTTTTCATCCATTGTTATAGGTAGTTGTCTAAGTCTTATTAAAGGTAATCAGTAATTTCAAAAAATTCATAATATATCAATGAAAAATCGTTCGCGAATACGGAATTTGACACTCCGACAAATGCATGTAGTTTTTTTATGAAATGAAAATATCGGACTTCAAAAATTTAGAAGTCTTCTCACACAAATAGATTGAAAAAATAAAAATTCTGATGCTAGATAGTGAATCGAAAATTAGTAATTTTTTGTGAAGAAAAACTGTAAAATATACACCTCTGTTTCTATTGTCTCGCCAACTAATAATATACACAGTTTCTCGTTCTTGCTACATAAATAACCAGGTACCAAATTAATTTTTGTGTGGGAAGACGATATACTATCATTTGACCAGTAATTTTGTATGTTGTAATGAAAACACTGTGATAGCTTTCTGAATAATTGTCACTTTCAGAACGGTGTACTTTTACAGCAATATATTAGTGGGAGCAAGAAGTCTGTTGGCACAATTTAAGCAATTCAATATACTCTGTACGTATATTGCACTTTTCCATTGGACCAATTAGCTGAAAGCCAGAGTAACTACATTCAAATTGTTCACACTACGTTTTGATCTTCGTATATCCCGTATAGTGTCCACACGACGACCGTAGAAATTAACATGTGTAAACAGTCGAAACTGATACTTACATTTGTTTTAAAAAGACTGCATTTTCCCCTCATTTCCCATCAGGACTCCATCAAATTTTGTATGAATGAGACAACCGGTAGGATGAGACATTCTTGGATGAATTTAATATTGCCACAGATATAGCCTTGTGTCAGTCCACTGCACTAGATATAAGTGATATTGACTGTTGTTCTTCTAACATAAGTTATCCTTAAACGGCAACTTCCATAGCCTCGTTGTTAACTACTGGATGTGGTTAAATATAATTGCGCAGTTATGAGAGTCCTACATGCACTATGAATTGTGGATGGCTGGTGCCTTAAAGAGGACCTTCAAGTTGATAACAAAAAACTAGCTGCTTCCACGAATAAAAGAGTTTTCACGCAGTTTTCACAGAGCAGCTACGAAGAAAAACTAGAAATATCCAAGGAAGATAAATATCTAGAAGTGACCCTTGATTCCAAACTGAAATGCAGAAAACACTTGGGAAAAGTAACTACCAGGGCAACTAGGCTTTTCTGGAAATGCAGAAGAGCTGAAGACAAAACTTGGGGAATACGACCAGAGGTTGGTGTGATAGGGCAAACGATCACCCATGGAACGATAGTCTGGTAGAGGACGACAGATTAGTGAATAAATTAAGACAAGCTTTCCTTGGTATTACCGGAGCAATGAGCAGCACGGGGACGGTATCAATGGAAGCTCTCATCTGCCTTCCTCACTTGGAACTTTTTTGAAAGTCCGAAGGCGATTATGGCATGGTTCTCAGGGTTGTCTCTGTCCACACCAATTATGGGATATACATAATTATATTCGCTGTGTGTCGACCGTTGGAGGGGATAGGCGAAACTATCCCAGCGCGCGCAGTGGTGAATTTCCGCAATTCGGTCGGAGGATGATGTGGTATATTGTATGTAAATAAAGAGGAAAATGGGGCACGACAGTTGTTGTGTTGTTAATTGTAAAAATACAGGATGGAATAACAGTGATGTGAAATATTACAAGTTTCCTACTGCGCAACACAAGTTGGTACAAAGGAAAAGATGGATTACAGCTGTAAAAAGAGTAAAGTGAGTGTCTTAACCTTAACGTGAAATACAGTGTACACTGATACAGTATTCTATACGTCATGTTTTCTCCATCAATTTTATGTAGTTTGTTTATTTTTTCATAAATCCATTTATTATAAATCATCAAGAACATTTGTGTGCAATCGACACACATATTATAAAGAAGCAGCTCATGTCACTTGGAATGTCAAATGGAATAATCGATTTTTATTAATAATTTTAGGCAACGTTTATCTCCGTTGATTCTAACCTACAAAGCTACACTTAACATGAAAAAATACATTTTAAAAACGATTATTTACCCAGTCGCTTATAAAATACTGAACATTATGTCATTAGGCACTTATATTTTCAAATTATTTACATTGTAAAAGTTGAAAGGCTCCCTATCTTTATAATAATTGTTGCTTCCATAAGCTTTACGTGTAAATGCCTCCGACGTAACTTGCGTTTTTAAGCCGCGAGGGGGCGACAGTAGGTACGCACATAGCGAATAGATAGATTGTGGTATTTCCAAAAATGAATAACAAAAATGATTTTCAAAAAAGTCACGTCATGTGATCGAAGATGAGATAAAAAAAACAAGTTTGACAATTTATAGATTCCAAATGTCATTTTTGTCGTGTTAACAGTTTTCGAGATATTGTTATGCTTCCAAAGAGAAGTAGGTCGCCCAGTATATACCTAGTCTCGAGGTGGTGGAGTTAAAATACCTAAGAAGGGATGAGAATATTCACGGGATTAACATATTATGTTTCATCAAGTTTCCAAAAAACTCAATATTATCTAAAAGATCCATAAAAATGTGGATATGTCCAGCTTTTGACTGTTTTCTCTGGAGAATTAGATATGTAGGACGTTAGGTGCTATATATTGACCCGCGTTTCTACCGAAATCGGCATAGCCGATGGGGGCCGTTCGCCAAAATACCAGGTGTCCCAAGTTATCGTATACAGACAATCAGGGCTATTCTCTAAGTAAAGTGGTTATCACAGTTGTTAATCATAGCAACTCTGCTAACAACTTTCGATAACGACTTTAGTAACCACTTGCGAAATTTTAGTATTCTATAATACACGGTTGGCAACTGTTGTTATGATAACAACTTGATAACAACCTTCAAGACCCAAACGTGAAAATGGACGTGACAGCGCCGCAAAATAGTTCTATTATGCGGAAAATTTTTTGACAGTTCCTAGAACTAATCAAATTTCCTCATTTTTGATCATATGAACAATTTCACCCAATCATGTCAACATTACACTGAAAACAGACCTTGGGGCTGTTTTCACACGTTGCTATGGATGCATATTGATTTATTTCGACTTTGAAGTTTCAAATATTTAATATTTCGAAATGTCACATTTAACTTTTCTAATTGTTCCTTTGTTAATTGCACCTTTAGATAAATTGTTTAAGATCTGTTCTTTTTCTATAATAAGCAAAAAATTTTCTATCCGAATAACCCTCGGACATTGATAAATGCTCAAAAATTTTATGACAACTTTCTCAAGCTTGTTGCTTATAGGCAACAGACCTCCGCCTACGGCGTCGGTCTGTTTCCAAGCAACAAGCTTTCGACATCTGTCATAAAATTTTTTCGAACAATTATCAATGCCCTTGGGTTATTACTACTGAAAATAGGTCTAGTCGTTTATTTGCTTTGACAGAGTAGATAATTATAAACTTCAAATATTTTTGTGATTGTTTATTTTTTCGGTTGAGCTAAATTGAAATATATAGTTCACGATTAAAATCCTTTTGAAAAACGAATTAAAATAATTTAAAGACAAAATAAATGAGATTTGTAGCTGTATTGAAAAGGTATGATAGATTCTTATTAAGACACGTACAGAAGGATTTATAAAGAATGACCAGAAATTATAATTCTCTATAACAGAGAAAATTATCTAAAATGGTCAACTGAAGTTCTTCTTGTTCTACTACCTAAAGCTAAAATGTTCACATTTTCTTGTCTCTGAATTGGGTCTGGAATGTTTATATTCTCTTCATCATCCAGTGTCCCTAAATCATCCATGTGTATATCAGCTTTGATACATATATTGTGCAAATCAGCACATGCATATAGAATTTCCAGGCATGTAATGCAGAACTCTGTGTCTTAGTAAACATCTAAATCGGCTTTTAAGAATACCAAACATCCATCCTATGATATTTCTGGTCGTTTTATGACACTCTGTATATGAGTATATGCTTCAGGCTCTGCATCTATTATAGGCGTCATTAACCACGGTTGTAAAGGATAACCAGAATCTCCTAAAAGCCATAAATTTGCTCTACCTCCAAATTTTTTTGCTCCATATGTTCTCTGATCAAGGACATTTGCCATATAGCAGCATCATGAGTTGACCCTGGGTATCGAGCATTTATTGAAGTTATAATTAGCTTTGAATGACATACCACTTGGGATTTGATACTAGCATATCTTTTTCTGTTATAGTAAACAACCCCAGAGTAAATTTCATTATTCTCTGGAGGATTAATAATTGCAATATGAGTACAATCTATGCATCCTACTACTCCAGGTAAATGGAATTTGTTTATGAATTCTTCGACAGTGATTCGAACTTCATCTTCTGTATTTGAAACCTTATTTCTCTGGGAACCATATGTTCACAAATAGTTTCAGTATAAATGATTGGGAATATGTGTCACCTGTTGTCCATCAGGTAGAAAGTGATATAATTCATTTATAAGTTCCAAAGCTATATCTTTATTCAGTCTAAACAAATTTTTAAATGTAATATCTGGCAATTCGAAAGAATTACTAGAATCTCTCAAGTATCTTCTTTCGGTCCTTAAATTTTCTCTGAAAAAGTAACCATATTTATTAAAATCTTGACAAATGTGTAGCAGCACACATATGGAATGAATAAAAAGTCTATATGTACTGAAAATGCCATTCTTATTAATTTAAAATATTTAACTGCTCACATAAATTAATAAAAACATTCCAATAAGTGTCTGACGCAAGTAGTTTTCGTTAACAACACATCTGGAGCAGTTGCCAGTGAACCACTTCTCATAGCCACTTGTCATTATGCATAGCAACTCTTATAACGACTTCACTCAAATAGTGAATACCAATTTCGCGCTTAGCAACTGACCTTGAACATAACGACAATTTACAGTTGCTATCCATAACAACTTTGCTTAGTGAATAGCCCTGATTATCTTGCTTATTTGACAAGATAATGAAAATATAAAAAAACTGCATTGCATGGCATTAAAGTACCTTCCTAATGACTTATAAAAAAATGTTTTACATTTGACAGCCCTGAAGTAGCTACCGCTCACTTTTTATTTTTTAATGGCACCCCCTGTATATTGTCATTGAAAATTACGTGTTATTCTATTTGGAATACAACGATAGCACATACTTGGTTGTTTTTTCAATTAATAATAACAAAAGTATCATTTTTTCATGAAGTATGAATTTCATCTAAAATACCTCTGATGCAATTCAAAAAACAAACACAGTAAGTGTTCAAAATTATTTTCTGCAGAATCCATGCAAGGTGCAAAACGTGTTAAAAGCTTTCTTGTGCAGGCCCGTCTGAATCATAGCTGGTGTAACGCTACGATATGCTTCACGAATGCGTTGTTTGAGATCATTTAAATCATAAAATATTCCAACCTAAAATATTGTGATGTTGCATCAGAGCGTCAACTATTGTTGACGCAAGACTTGCGAGATAAGATTTATATTTTTTTAAACAGCTGCATTGTGTGTTATTTTGGTGAAGTCAATTTATTTTTTAGAAAAGATGAAATTCTCCCTCAATTTGATATTTAAAATTCCCGCTGAAATTTATAGTTTCTGCGGCCAAACTTCAGATGGCTTTTAAAACAGTACTCACTGCTGACAATAGGAGTTACAATTCTAGGTTGAAGTATTTTATGATTTAATGGATCTTAAAGAACGCATTCGTGACATCCGGTATAGCTGATCTGCAAAGCTTTTACTGTTTCCACCAAATCGGAATTTTTAAGCAATTCGACATCAAAATGTTCGATCCCCGCATTTGAAACCTTTTGCCCTTTCTAGTTATCTGCTGAAGTGACATAGCAAATAGCGAATTTTCTTCCAAATGATTGACACGTTCCCACAGATTCTGCTTTGCGGATAGGCTCTCCCAATAATGACATATGCCGATTTCGATGGAAACGTGGCTTTAGGTTCTTGTATCTCTTAAGATATCTATATATATGGCAGCATATTAGACATCAGAGTTCGGAAAACCAAGTTTCGACTCGATAGCTTTAAAGCTATCCAATGTCAGAATTTTTTCTTTCGGCGTTTTCAATTTATTCACTTTATCTGTATAAAAGAATAATTATGTATTTTCTTCAAGTCAAAGACATACAAATTATAATGATTGAATGTCAAAAATTTCAATATGGATAACTTATTGAAATTTGAAATAGTTTTTAAAATATCGGGAATTTAACCAGATCTCCTTTGGACTGCATATAATCTTAATTGAACCTAATAAGAGATGTAGGTACTATCGACTGGCAGGCTAATTGGTCCAATTTTCTTATTAAGTCGTAGCTTTTAGATAAAAAGTCTTTCAATTATAAGTGTTATATTCATGAAAATGAGCACATATTTTATATGTAATTTATTTGCTGTGCTAATACATATATTTAAAGAATAAATTGCTTGTTTGTTCAAAAACGTTTTCTTATATCCCAGAGTGAAAAATATTGTTGAAAGCTGACTACTTCAATGGTCTACTGGAACGCTGGTAGCCCATATGAAATGAAAATGATTCCATTGTTACCGCTTCTTCAAGATCCAAAATTGACTTGCGGTATTCCTCAGACTATATTTAATATTTATCTTAATCCAGGAGCCATGAGAACAACACCAAACCGCGGCAATGGAACTAATTACTGGTTTGACCCCTCTGGACCTATACGTCAAGGAGGTTGAGTTAATAGCCATGTGTAAACACCGAAGTAGGAGCGGGCCAATTGAGGCTAAGCCTATGGCAATTGAACCCAGGTTTGTGTTTAATAAACTCTACAAAATACAAATAGAACAGAACAAAGAGTCAGATGCTGCAAATGCAATAGGTACGTATATATACAGAGATGGCTCAAAAACGAAAGAAGGCTCAGGATGTGAAGTTTACTCCAGAGCACTAAGCCTATAAGGATCAAGTGGGGAATAGGAAACAATACCAGCGTGGTTCAAACAGAGCTGGCTGGGCTGGTATCTCGCCACAAAAAAACTAACCAGAAACGGAATTTCTGGCAAAAACATAACAATCTGCACTGATAGTAGACAAGCCCTATTAGCCTTGAACAGACAACGTGTTATATCGGGATCGGGGCTAGTAGTCCCAGGTGCTGTGCAGTTGGAAAGTATGTGGATGGAGGTTTCTTCTTCCATGCCACAAAATCTGTATTCTTCTTCCTCCACTATTTTGAGCTTTTTCAGGTGCCCATTCAGGCGACAATGTCCCGTTAGGATCCCTGTTAAAACTCTCAACGCAATTTTACTTTGACTTATGCATTCATTTGATCTCAACAGGTTGTAGTCACCCAGAAGAGTCTTTGATTGTATAAGCCCTACTAGATCTTTCCAATGGTCAGATCTTCTCCTTTTCTCGGCTTTACTTATTTCTTCCAATATTACATTGGGGCTGATTCCCCAAAAGGGTTCAGGCCCCCAGAAAGGTATTTCAGTCCCCCTCTTTGCTAGTTTATCCGCTATTTAATTTCCTTATATTCCAGTGTGCCCTGGAATCCATAGTAAGGCGACCATATTGTTCTCGCCTAGTTCATTGTTCGTTTGTCTAGGCATTCCCACACTATTTTGGAACTGATTACACAAGAGCTCAGTGCTTTAATGGCTGCTTGACTATCCGACTTTATGATAATCCTTTGTCTTCTGTACCCTTTATCAATATTGAACTGGGCGCACTTTCTTATGGTGTGGATTTCCGTTTGAAAGATACTTGGGGTTTTTCCCAAGCTTTCAGAGTGTTTGGTTCCTGTCCCGAACACTCCTATCCCAATTCCTTCTATTGCTTTTGAGCCGTCTGTGTACCATTGAATGGAATTCTTTCCAAGTTTAGTAATGGTATTTGGATCCCATTCCTTCTTATTGCTTAATTCCGTAACGAATTTCTTTGAAAAGTTATACTTTTTCATCATACCGTCTTGTGGCATGTCCCAGGATATTTGATTTCTAAGAAATGAGGTAATTTTTTATGATTCCCTCTCTACTTGGTCTGTATCTTGTTCTTTCACTTTCCAACACCATATGTAGAGGGGTGAGGTTGAGAATCACTTCCATGGCTGCCGTTGGGCATGTTCTCATTGCTCCTGTTGTAATGCATGTACAGGCTAGTCTTTGAATTTTGGAGAGTTTTTCTCTCGTCGTCAATAGGCTAGTTCTACTACTCTACGCAATGGCTCCATAAGTGATGATTGGTCTCACTATGGCAGTGTACATCCAGCTTAGAATTTTTGGGTTACAGCCCCAGTTTTTTCCTGCCACTTTTTGCAATGTCCTCGACGGGCGAGAACGGGGTTTAAGGTACACATATTGATACCTACGGATATTCCCATTACAATGAACTTTAAATCATCGAAAAATATTAATTTTTGACCGAGTTTTGGAAGAATTTGTCCGCCGGTTTACAAGTTAATTTCATAGACGGTAGCATTTATAGAGG
>CAJUYG010005338.1:0-14137 GCA_910591675.1 Galerucella calmariensis | reverse complement strand
GAAATATTGATATTGAAAACTGCACAAATTGTTCCTTTACTTTTAATATTAATAAAGTTTGAGTTCCTAACATATTATATTCTAATTCACCAGTTTTTGCATGAATGTAGAAAAAATATTGTATGCAACTCGTGCAAAACGTGTTTTTTGCACTTGTTGCATAAATAACTACTTTCCGCTACTAGCTGTGAAGTTGAAAATTATTGCGTATTCTAGCCAACTGAGATGTTAAATTTCTCTATTAGTTGTTAATAATTTTTTCTATTATCAACCTATTTCAATAATGGACAAATTCATATATTTTGAGAATCCAGGGATAGTAGTTCAACAAAAACTTGTGCAACACAATTTTGTATACCCAGGAGATTGTCTTCAACATACTCTAATTCAAATGATTCAGGTTCTACGTATGTAAAATTTCAAAATTTGAGTCTTTAGTGTTAATTTGCAAATACTTACACTGACTCTGTCGTTAAAAAGTTCTGGTTAGGTAGTTTTTCCACTCGGCCAGTTCTTGATTATTATCTAATGGTTTATAACGCATGCTAGTTAATAACCGTAAAGAATACTGTTGAGATAAATAGAATTTTAACTAATAATGTTAGTGTACTAAATTCGTTTTCGTACTTATGCAAAAATGCAGCGAATATATTTATTGGGCACTCGAGTGCGCGTTCTCGCTATAAAACGATTTGTGGTTTTTTCAACAATAGAACACTTTAAATATTTCGAATTTTATTGTTTCTCTGTTATTTTAATATCGTTAAACAAAGGGAATCGATGAATATAAAACAGCAGTTGCGGATTGAGTTGTCCGAACACGAAATAATTTCAATTGCATGTTCATATTTTTGCTGCTACTTTGATTTATGGATACGGATTTTATGGACTTAGCCTATTTCTCATTTTATGATAATTCACATGAAGTTGTATGGTATTAAACTTGGAGTTTTTCAAGGATTTTCAATCTATATATATAAATAATCAAATGAAGTGCATTTTCCATAATATTGCGAAAACAAACTACATGGAATTGACAGATCCAGACTTTATAAAAGGGAATTACCTAATAGTAGAAACAGCCCAAGGAAGGACATTTAAATTTGAAGAAATAGAAAGATTCCAGTACCTTGGAACTATAATTATTATAGGAAAACACAATATACGATGAGAAATACAAAAACTCACAAAACTGTGATCAAACCTATAGAAACATGGACACTAAACCAAAAAGAACATGCTACAAATATGGGAAAGTAAAGTACTGAGAAAATTACAGAATGAAATTTGGATAAAAAGTACTCAAAGATCTATATTGAGGCCGGAATATTATTGGAATGATAAAATCTCGAAGACTAAGATGGTTAGGACATATAGAAAGAATGGGAACAGAAATGCTACCGAAGGTTTTGATATATAGCCCAATAGGAGGAAGGTGAAGAAGAGGTAGACCCAGAACAAGATAGAAAATGGATGTTGGAGAGGATCTACAAAGACGTAAGCAGCTACATTTTATTCAGGTGTTTTGGGTTGAATATTCATAATTTGAAGTCAGGATTCTACTATTAAATTATTTCCAATTAGTAATAAATCACCCTGTATATTTAAATTACGAAAAAACTTAGATATAATGGTTAAATCCAGGATTATGCTTTTAGAGCTTCTTGACGGATAACATCTACCTTGTACTGATGAGGCACAAATAAATTTACCACAAGAAATGAAAAGATAACATTTTGAGCACCACGTTAACCAGATCTATTAAGAAAATATGTGAATTGTAGCTTTGAAAAATAAATTCCGATTTATAAGTTTTAGGCCGAAAAGCTCGAAACAGTATGTTACGGTAAATTAGAGCATCAACTCTATATTAATGCACTTCCACTGATAAAGCCCTGGTAATAAATAGCGTTCTAGGAAATAGCATTTTCCAGGTTTTCCCCAATGTTTGTTCTGTATTAAAATGTAAATTTCATTCATTTCCTCACATAAATCCACCTTGAAATATAACTATAGAGGTTCAGCTTCTAACTCCAAAGATTGATTTATATTTTTACAGGGGTGTATTCGATTATTTCCGGGTAATGTATATTATGTTGGTACAGAGTCGAAAAAAATGAGATTCGTTTTCAAAAAATCATATCTGATACAACGGAACATTTTAAATGAAAAAGATTTCGAATTTATTTTACTGGAACTGTCGAAATTGGGTATTTTTAATGAACATTTTTTATAAAATATGTTACCCCAGAGGATCAAAAGCCAGTCGCAAGTCCTAATAGACCCAATTAAATTCAGTTTTAAAACAAGTTTATTATGGTGAATGAAAATATGGTCTCAAGGTTACACTTCCGGCATTCAAAAACTGTTTAGCACTTAATACTAGTTCTAATATGTGTATTAAGAATATATAATAAGATTACCTACTCTTAAAATGGGATTTATTTCATTATGGTTTTAAAATGGCATATTGAACTGAGACTTATAGGACTACTTTATAAGCGCATCGTTTTAAAACGAATTTGAAGCGGTTTCAAGAGTATCTTAGAACCAGTTACCAAAAGTAATAGTTGGTTTTTATTTTTGGTTTTGGAGACCACTGTGGGACCTTTTATGCTGAAGGCGGTTGTGGGACAATCTTTTAAAACTCTTTTTAAAACCAATTACTTTGATTCACAGTTTTAAAGCATCTTTGATATACTGAATAAATCCGTTTCGTGCTACTTGGGTAGTTAATCATTCTTTTCACTACTAGCTGTGAAATTAACGATTACCGCTTCTTCTAGCCAACTGAGAAGTTGAATGTCTCCATTAGTGGTTAATATATTTCTATTAGATATTAACCTACTAAAATTTTTAAATCATTTTTAATTGTCGTAAAACAAAGTACTAAGGATATAAATATGATTCTGAAAATGTCATGTCAATAGACTTTGTCGTTCTCCTAATACAACCAATTAAACAAGCATACCGAGAGCGGGGCGAAGACTGTGACTGTGACGTCACTATATATGTATGCACATTGCGCTTCAGACTGTATCGTCAGTCGTATCGAATTTATTTCTTTTGTATTACTTCTTACAGAGTTTTTGTGTTAATAAAATAAAATGTGTGAACCGAATATTGATAATATGTTCTGGCAATAACAATACTACAAAATTAATAGCATTGTAGAGCAATATGCACTATTAATTTGAACATTACCAACAGTTATCTTTATGTTGCCGGATTAAGTGTTATAAACCACTTTTCAAATACTTCTGAGATACCTTCTTCCTTCTTTTTAACTTCAAAAACCAATAATGTATTTCCTACCAAACCCATTCTTTTCTATATTGTTTTATATCTTTCATGGCATGTTCTTCCGATGAACTTTGACGATTTCTTCCCAAATATGTATATAACAAATAAATAGTACCTACATTTGATTCGTCAAAAGGTGACACAGATAAATTTAATTTATTTCAAGAAAGTCTGAACGTTTCTTTTAAGCTTGTAACATTTTGTCCAGCACAGATAACATTTTTGTTCTTCGAACGACATTTTTTATTCACTCATCACAATTTTTCAAAA
Source organism: Galerucella calmariensis (assembly GCA_910591675.1). Lineage (NCBI taxonomy): Eukaryota > Metazoa > Arthropoda > Insecta > Coleoptera > Chrysomelidae > Galerucella > Galerucella calmariensis. Next base: position 10,564 of record CAJUYG010005338.1, on the reverse strand, counting down.
GTCCTGGTATTCCACCAATATTTTCTGCACTATATAATGTTCCTCTACTTCAGTATTCCCTTAATACTCGCTAAACCGACTTTACTACTTTTAAAAAAATGTAAAGTAATAATGTACTATATATTTATCTGTCAGAACTATCAAAAATGAAAACTATCAGCTGATGTCAATATTAAAAAGTGTTGTGTGAAACTGGGCTGAATCTGACCAATCAGAGGTCTTCAGAATTGCCAACTTAAATTCAAATCACTCCTCCTGGTTTTTAAATGAGGTATAAAACTGTAATATAGGTACCTATACTCCCTGTATAATAGATTAACCAGTGACACAAATTTCAAGTAAATTGATGAATAAATATTCAATGGTCAGCACAAATATTTCCCTGATGAAACTAAAGCATACTCTCCAAGTTTCTTTAAACAACTATCATAATTTTAATAACGATAGGGATTATATTATTAGAAAACGTATAATAATAGACAAAGAAAATACTGTTACTAGCTAAGACGATGGGCATTTAAATGGCTATGTCCACCCATCTCTCTCTGTTTCTACAGTTCTCTGTCAAGCTTTTTTATCTGTTCTCTTTATAATGTGTGTATACACCATGGTGTTGAAGACATTTATAAACCTCGCACCTTATTTTTGGTGCTCGGTCAATAATAATAGTCTATACCACCTTGGTGTAAAATACACTATTATTGTTTTCCATTTTATGGCCTTCTAGTTTTTCAATTCTTTTTTTTTCTATTTATAAGTTTCTGTTATACTTTCAAAACTAGCCCTTCCTTGTAATTCTTCAATTTTTCTTAGGTTTTGTTCTTTTTGCTACCCTTTTTATAATCCCAAAATTTTCTCGAAACTCACTAAATATCTTTGAATTCACTCCTGTAAACGGAATGGTAAAAGTTACGCCTTTAGATTGATTTATATTTTTCTCTGGCGAACGAAATTGGAAGGTGAATTTTGTTATTTAAATATCAAAAGCGTGCTAATACATAATGTATATTTATTAAAATTCGCTTTCAAATAAATTATTTATCGATTATCAAACAATGGATATATGTATACATTTAGTGAAGCGTAAATATTAACAGTGTCTCTATTCTAAACTCAAGAAACAGTCGATATATTGTATTTTTCTTAAATACTGTATGGAGCTTGGTTAGATTACATAACTATAGAGATTGTTCCAGTATGAACAACTTGATAAATCAGTATAATATGAAATGACTATGCTTCCAGCTTATGGAAAATAAAAGACCACCCAAATACGGATATTTTAATACCAACTTATTCGTCTTAAAAAATAGAACATTTGATAACATTGCGCCAATGTTGTAATTTAATTAATAAACCCACAAAATCAGTTTATTTGTCAGAAATTTTCGATTCGATTACATAATCTAACCATTCTATAGGACCCCACCTGCTGCGGTGAAACAGAGTCGGACTTGTGAATATAGTTGTACATACGATGAATACCCGTTTCGTCGAAACAAAATAATAGGATTATATTTTTCAGTTGTATAAAGATATGATAGATTATAGATTGCAAATATTTATACCTGACAGTTCCCCGACAGGTAATAGGAGTATGAAAGAAAAGGGCGTATCCATATAATTGTAGACTAACAAGTTTTAACTACAAATGACCAGTTTTAATAAATAATCGCTCTGTGTGCTAGAAGTGTGCGTATTCAATTTAGAGATGTTTTAAAACCGGGCTTCGGCCATCCAAAAAAGGTAGAACGTGTCGCGGACACACGGTAGGAACTTTAGTTCCTTTTAAGCAAAAATTATGTAACTCATCTGACGTTATAGATAAACGATTTGCATATTCTTTGGTGGTCGAGTAGTAAGCATACCAGACTCTCACGCAGTAGACCCGGGTTCGATACCCCGCGAGGGAGTTTTTTTTATTGTTAATTTTATTTTTAAATAATTATTCTGCTTGTTATTAATAACGACAACAGGTGGACGTTTGAAATATTTAGCAGAATATTCATTATTATAGATAATGGTACGGTACCCTTCATGAGGGAGTCCGAGTGGCAATATCTACTTATAACATCATCGCATATTTAAAAAAGGAAACCGTAGCATTATACAAATTGGACATTCAAGAACTGTACGTTTACCACAAAATTAGTGGAAACATAAAATTGAATTGTTAAATTTATAATTTGAAGTAATATTACAGTTTATAGAAGTTTTTATTTTCTAGATTTTTTCCTAAGTGGGTCGTATAAAAAATATGCTGCTCGACTCGTGTGGATTGTCCATATCGCACTTGAAGGATTGAGCACTCCGCCTTGGCGTCGTGCTCCATTTTCGTCCTCGTGCGATATGGCCATCATATCCACACTAGTTGCACAAACTACAATTTCTTTCAAAATATGCCCTTTTACATTTAAAAACTACCTGCCAAATGTCAAATCAATTTATCCATTCATTTTAAAGTTATCGAATTAAAACATTCAAGCTTTCAAAATTTCAACACTCTGTATTTCGAAAAGTAAATGTGCTAGACCCCTTAATCGCGCAAAAAAATTATGGAAATAATAGTAAAAATTTATCCGAACAAATTCAAGTAGATCACTAGCACTGCAAATACCAGCTTTGCATAGAATTTCAATATAGCATCGGTGATTCAGTGGTTAGAATGCTCGCATTGAACGCGGGTGGCCCGGGTTCGAATCCCGGCAGGAGCATATTTATTATTATGAATCGCTGCTTCGTAAACGAGAAAGAGACTAAGGAGGCACAAGCACGCAAGCAAGGCACATAACGAAGCAACGTAACATAACGTAGCGTAACGTAACGCGTAACGGTCAGATCTTTTGCGTCGCGACCCCTGGTCGCTCAAACATAACCTGGCGTAAAGAACTAAAGTTCCAAAAAATTTGATAAAACAAAAAGGCGACTTTAGCTACCAAAAAAATATAAAAACCAAAAACCGGCTTAGGCCAATAGAAATTTTTTGTTCAGCTACACTTCGCGGATAGAAGTAATGAGGTCCTCAGGCAATGCCTGTGGGGGGAAGGTGGAGCGCGTAAGAGGGGATACTCTAAGAATTATACATTTTCTTTTAGTATCACCCTTTACGTCGGGTTCATTACCTACACACATTTCACAAGCATTTTTGTATTAACAGACATTTAGACATTTAACATCTAGCATATAAAAAAATCTTTACCGCATCCCTATCCTATTTTTTTAAGAGTCACCGATGCCAACAACTACACTACAAAATACTACAAAGAAAAAACAACATAAAAATTAACTCACAAAATTAGGTCGGTTCAACCCTGTCTGGTTTTATTTATTCATTTCTTATCTCTTTACTTGGTGGAATCAGGTGGAATCTGTAAGCGATTTTAAAAATAATATCATTAATTGTGAGCTAATTATAAAAGTCACAACATTGGCGCAATGTTATCAAATGTTCTATATTTCAAGACGAATAATATGGTATCAAAATATCCGCATTTGAGTGGTCTTTTATTTTCCATAAGATGGAAGCATAGTCCTTTTTCATTTATTGAAGCATTTTCAAATCTTCCTGTTGGAGTTCCATGTAGATTTTTTTCTCAGAATCTTTTTTGTAATCCCTTTGGTTTGTCCATATTCAATAATTTTGCAATTTTTAGAATATATTTCTTGTTCAATACTACAGATATTATTTCTATTTCTAAAAGTAAGATTTATAAAATAATCTAACAGCCATAAAAACAATATAAATCGGAAGTAAATTTAAACAAAACAACATAATCACGATTTTGAAGAAAGAAGACGAAAGAATTATGGTTCTATGTCAACCCATAGCTAACTTCTCTTTTAGCGTATCTACGTCACAGTATAAGTGGCACATTAAAGTGACGTAAGCTAGATGTAGTCGGGTTATGGGCAATAGGTGTTGGCAAAACTGTTTAAAATCAACCTAAGCATTTTCAAATTTCTAATTTTAACCGAGTCACTGAGATCTTCCTTTCAATACCTCATAAAATACAAATAAAAAATTCACCCACATAAAATCCATTTCTTTGTGCGATAAATAAGGCATTCGATCTATCCATCCGTTGATTAACCGTACATATATATGTGTCGGTATTGCATAAATTGAAACAAAATTCTTAGTAGCTTGTAACGATTGTCCATTGGAAGCTCATCAATACTAATTAAGTGGCTTTAAAGCTCGAGTTTAATTTAACCATCAGTTCTTCATCTCGCACGACCTGCTAGTCCAGAGCGAAAGGAGTTGTTAAAGGTAATGAATACATTAATTAATGATTCGAAACGTCTTACTTGTCAAAACGAAACGGCATTAAGCAATTTTATTACCGCAACTTAATCTTGTTTATATATTTAAATACAGGTAGTTACCAGTTACACAACTTAATTTACTCTATTTAAATATATTTTTTCTAATTTTGACATATAAAGTGACACTTTTTAAAACTGATTGACATTATGAAACGTACCTATTACTTTTTGTAACTAGTTGCATAAAGTAAAATCTTATGCAATTGGTGACGAAAAGTGTATTTCAAAATTAGTGACAAAAAGAATTATTCTATTTATTAAACTGTTATAATACAAGTTGAAAACATAAATTATAAATTAATTAATTATTATGAATATTGATAACACAATTATTTCAATTATTCAAATTAATTCCCGACGACATATTTTTTTCATTGCTCGAACTTGCTGTTATTTGGGAAGCGGCGCACATTGTAATAGATGTTTCACCAAATATTTCTTGCGCTATAAGTTTTTTATTATTCATGGAATTTTCAACATATCCCTCCGCAACAGAGGTAGATTTCCAACCTCCATGCCTCTTTAATTTTAAAATATCAGCGCCACTGTCTGCTAGGAAAGTGGCAGAGCTTCTTCTGAAGCAGTGGCCAGTATATAGAACAGGATTTGATAGACCAAGAAATTGTGCAATAACTTTTGGCACATTTCTGGTAGATTTTCCATTCGCATATTTTACGAAATATCTGTTGTGTTTAAGAACCTGGGGACGCAACTTCATATATTTTCTTAAAATTTCAACAAGATTCGTATTTTCAATGTCTCCAGTGGTAATTGCAAACTGCCGTATAACTTTTGTTTTTGAAGGTGGGATATCAACACGAAAATGGCTTCCTTCGTCTATTGTAACATTTTCAACTGGAAGAAATGTTAATTCTGTTTTTCTGCATGCTCCTGCCATTCCAATTATCATTGCAACCTTAGCCATTAAGTATTTTTTGTCATCAGCTTCCACTGAAAATTTGGCAGAATCTTCTTTAATAAAATCTTTTGACTTTTAAGCACTGTACCCGTCCGCTTGCCTTTTAATATATGCTACCAAATTTGTATATTTTTTAATATCAATATTCCTTTTCAGATTTAGTTCAGACCTTAACATTGAGTAAAGTGTCCATAATGTGGAAACTTTTAGATCTTTCTTACCCTCAAAATATGCAAGTAAAACTTTATCATTAACATGTTTAATTTTCTTCTCATCACACCACGTAACAAATTTTTCGTATGCCAAATCATAAACTGCCTTTGACTATTTGGGAATTAATGATAATAGAGCATTACCTGCTGCCTCTTCAATATCGCTTGGTAGCTCTTCAGAACTTGAATCACTCATTTAAAAAAAATAAAACTAAAAATATATCAATATCGCTAAAAACCTTCCGTCTAGACTTTTTTTACAAAATGTCAAACTGACAACTAACATGAAGTAACAGCAACAAACTAATTTTATGTTTTACAAATTTTTATCAATTATATTGAATTTTATTTTTTTATTGCTTTCTTCAAAATTATAAAAAATCTTGTATGCAATACGTTACGAAATGAAATTTTGTGTAACTTGTGAGTTACACAAAACTAGGCATTTCGTAACTGATGGCATAAATAGCTATTGAAGGATATTAAATTTTAAGGTTATGTTGTCAAATTTTCACCTAGGTTAAAAAGAAACAAATCTAATTACCCTTCTATAACAACTCCGAATGCATATTTAAACCATTTTTAATCTAAAATCTTCTCTTAATTCAGAGTACGTGATCAATAATGTCCATCGGCGACGCTGTGGTAGAGCCCGATTGGCTTGGACGCAGCGTGGTGGCCACACGATCTTTTAGATGAAGACATCAGTAAAAGACCAAAGTTTCTTTCATTTTAACAGACCACAACACGATTCGCTCGAATATAAACATGCTTATATATTATTTTATATACATAGCAGCTGCTCGCAGTTATACAGGATGATTTAACAAAACTGTTACGATATATATTTTTTGATAATCAAGATTATTTTGTGTTATTTTTAAAATATGATCTACATTTTTGAAATCTCCGTTAAATTATTGATTTAAAAACGTTTCAAAAGCACGAAAAATCGATTTTAAATTTGTGACACCCAGAAATAGAATGCTCAAATGATCTGGGTAATATTGGAATGCAACCACAATGGAATACTGCCTAAGTCTAGATTTGTATTTGGAAAAATGACGAGAGGATCTCATCGTTTGTGGAGGGAATGAATATTCCATAGCGCCTGAAGCATTCTTTCTTCCCACAACATCCTCTATTTCCCTCTTCTTCTTTATATTATTTCACAACGTTAATATTATTATCTCAAAAGTTATACCAATAGTAACTATTTAGACAGTTTTGAAAGTAGACGACATAATCATAACGAGTCTACATTCTCTTTCCATAAAAAACGTATTAATTTCACAGTAACACTCTGTATATTCATTTCAAAACTGATCAGTTGTTCTTTTTATACATACACATATCGATGGAACTATAAAATACGCTGGTTTTCGGTAAACATCGCCTTAACGTCGTGTTGTTCATTTTTTTTTTGTATGAGATTTATATCTTTATTGTATTTCAGTTTACAATCTTGCAGTACTGCTGGCTGTGTTGTATAATTTTAAATAACTAATTTATCATTATTAGCGAGACCATTTTGTAGTTTGTTTGTGTGTTGTTTGCGTAATGAATAAAGACTTAAATGAATACAAATGAGATCGAATCGAATATGTAATTTCATGCGAACACAATTTTCTGATAATATACATAATTGCTTATAAATTTTATGTAAAAGTTTAAGTTTTAAATTGATCACGTAACAAGATTTAAACATTAACAACAAAAGTCATATTCAATCGATTTTTCATTGGTTCCTAAGAACTTTTATATTGTTTCAACAAATTGCTACCTTCCACATCTCTGGTAACTCTTACTGGCCTGTGGTCATTATTCTAGTGTGTCTATGTCACATTTCTTCTACTTTCCGTTGAATCTGATTCACCAGGCGATACTGATAACTTGAGGAACATATTGTGGCACTTGTTTTGGGAGATGCACGAACGAAAAAGACAATTCTACCTTGCTTGGGCTTCATTCATTCATACTTTTGGGTTGTGCTAAATAGCACGGGCTCTTGAACTGAATCTTTGTACCATTACCCATGTTATCTACCTATTTTCATTCCAGAACCTTCGTGTCTTCTATATAGGCCACCAGTTTATCTGGTGAGATCTTCAGTAGTTGTGATGGTTGTGTTATTTCCACTCCAAAGTGCTTCCGTCTGACTCCTTGTTCTCACAGGAGTAGTAGGTGTTTCATCATAGAGTTCACATTTTCTGCACATAAGTTCACTAACTTTGCCTATCCTCTGCAGATGCTTCTTCGAGGTACAGTGTCCAGTCACCAGGTTGGTAACTGTATTCTAATTTCTCTTGCCCAGTTTCAACAACTTGGGCGAGAGTTCCTTGTCTAACTTATTCAGTATAGACTCTTAGTATGGAGTGTCCCTGTGTTAGGCTCCTTTTGAGTTGGTGAGCTCTAACTATCCAGTTCCCTACCTGTGGAGGCTCCTTTATAGTCTTCTTTAACTAGTATTAGTATTAGTAGTAGTATTGAATCTGCCTTGTGATATGATGACCAGATCGTCAGCATATCCTAAGATAGTATGGTGTTCCTTTTTGAGTCTCCTTATCAGTCCGTCCATTACAAGGTTTCATATTAGAGGACAGGACTCCTCCTTGAGGACACCCCCTTGAAACCCGATAATGTTTCACCCATCAAGGTTGAAAAGATCGTTCGGTCTCTCAGCATGCAGTCTATCCATCTGCAGCTTGTTTCGTCAATTTGCTTTCAACGAATTGCCCTAGTGATTACTTTGTGAGAGGTGTTATCAAAGGCACCCTCTATGTCAAGGAAGGCTGCTAATAATACTTCCTTATTTTCGAGAGCGTGCTCTATTCCTTGTACTAGGTGATGGAGTGCTGTCTCTGTGGATACTCCTGGTCTGTATGCATATCGATCCAGGTCGATCGGTCTTTCTACCAATGATCGTCCTCTAATGTGCATGTCTACCAGTTTTTCCAATGTCTTCAGTACAAATGACATCAGACTTATGGGTCTCAGGGACTTTGCTTTATTGTCACCTGTTTCACCAGGTTTAGGAATAAAGATAACCCTAACATTTCTCCAGACCTTTGGTATGTACCCTAGTCCCATGCTTGCTCTAAGGATAGTACACAGTCTGCTGAGTATAATGCCGTTTTGCAGCATAATTGGAGAAATTCCGTCAGGTCCCGATGATTTATATGGTTCAAATGACTTTATTCCCCATTTTATTTTGCTTTGATTTACCACTTCTCTAGATACTTTCCAACATCCTAGTTATAACGGTTAAGTTTTAAATAATTTCCTCTTATTTCGAAAAATTTTAAAATTGTAGTGATTTTTATATAAACAGAATCCTGATTGCTCTCGGTTTTACCCGAACTCTACCGAAGATTTATCTCACGAGACGTGCAATTAAAGTAAACTTATTGGAAATAATTAATCAACCAAAGAAACCATTGTCTAATGGCTTTGATTTATTTAAAACAAATGAAATTTATGAATCGTCGATTTTCATTCCTTTTTGTGTTGCCGACATTCATTAGACCTGGCGCTCGCTGTCGCCGTGATTGATGATCTTTTGTTTTTCTGGTTGGTTATGAACATTTTGTTGTAGATGGTCGCACCGGAGTCATTGGAAAATTAATAATATTATACAGATTTGTCGATAGAGGAGCAATATGCTTCCAGTTCATACATAAAATTCATATGAACGAAAGCTCTTTAAAATCAAAAGCAGAGAATATATTTTACGATCAAGTGTTCTCAAAAAACTGTAAACAATTCTGATAAAAATGATTTATATTATCCCACAAAGTCGTTATGTGTTCTTGATGACGCTACATTCAAATTTTATTTACATTTAAAGACCTTCTGGAGTCGTTTATATGATAAACAGTGGTCACTAGAGATTTTAGTTGGAAAATTCAACTTTGGGATCTGATAAAGTACAAAAACTACACAATATGGAGATGGAAATCTCACTTTGAATAACTTTAGTTGATGCTGATGGACTGGGTAAACTTCAATTATCTTCATCTTCGCCTTGACTCACATTTTACCTTTGAGACTTGTTTGAAACTCCATAATTTCATTCATCATTTTTCCTAAACTACGTATATGCATGCTTACTCGCTGAATTTCTCACAGCAACTGGCTGCTCCTGGACAGTCTGTCCGCACGACAAATGCCTAGGTGTTTGTGCCCCACTGTTTGAGATGCTTGAATATCATTTTTCTTTTAAATTCGAGCTTCGAGTCTTAGATTAATTCTTCACCGCAATAAATTGAAAAATTGAATATCCGTTTTTTTAGCACGAAGGAGAGAGAGAAAATGAAAAATAGAAATCCCCATTTCAAATCATCGTGAATAATAGCAAACGAAATTTCCCTTTTTCAGAAATGAATATCCGAATTTCTAAATGTCGCAGAAAAGGATATAATTCAGTAATTCAAATTTAAATATTTCAAAAGTGAAACGTAATTTACTCCAATAATTCTTCGGCATCGTAAAAATGTCGGCAGATATTTAAATGCTGCTGAATTATAGCTGGAGAAATTAAAGCTCCAAGTCAGAGTCGTCCCAACATCAATATTGGAAAGAAAAACGTTAGAAACACCATAAAAGTTTTGTAAATGGTGAAATTTTCATCATATTTCCAAATGTGCAGCTCATGCTGTATCAATAGAGTACACGCATATTTCATATTTTGCTTGGATATTAATTTATAATAGTAAATATGATATCAAAAATTACTAATGATAGGAAATAAACCAGTTTCCATTGGAAATTAATCCCAAATTTCCGAACGCTACCGATGATACGTGTGATGTCATATCTCTTGTGTTTATTTATGTCAATATGGCCGGTATTGCATTAGGTTATGTGTAGTTGTGTGTTTATATTGTATTTCAATCAACTATTAATTGCTTCATCGACGTAAAAATATCATTTATATGTTTGCTTAAGACCATTACGTGTTTGTGTGTGCTTTTTTTTATTTCTAAAGGTCAACGTAAAGTGGAAAGTGGACATAAATATTCGATATTTCCGAGGATATTTTAAAACTTTTGGAAGAATATATTTTATTTACTAGTTCAGTGTTCAGTGACGATTCTTTCATATTTTG
>CAJUYG010005337.1:0-14143 GCA_910591675.1 Galerucella calmariensis | reverse complement strand
TTTTTTTGGCTCCTTCAATGTGTTCTGAAAGATTATCATTGATCACTGCTCGATTTTTTGTCTTCCCAAAGACCGTGGTAGTTATAAACAGCTTAAAGGTCTTAGCTGATGATAAAGATAACACTGTCTCGCTCCTACGATGAAGCCATATGAGAAAAGCAATAATATGCTTACAGCCTCCCTCCGAAGTGGGACAATAACACTTAGCTTCGTCCATTTTTCTCTAAAACAGTACAAACAACTTTGTAGCATTTTGAGTTTAGTTTATGCTCGGGTGTCAATCCTGCTAATAAAATACATATATTCATTTCTCTCTCCAAAATTTTGAGTAATCTTTAGCGTTATCTCCATAACTTTGTCCACCAGACCAAGAATAAAATAAAACATCTGAAACCACCCTGTATATTAAATGAGAGCATGTATTTATGAAAATATTGACATTTTTCATCTTTCTAACCCGAAAATAGCCAAAAAAGATGTGTCACATAGTATAAAATTATAACATAGTAAAACTCGTGTTTTTGATTGAAACACTCCATGATCATTAGCAAGTCAACTTCTGAAAGATTTAATGAGTTTGCTTTTTAAAATTAGGTCCACACATTTTATTTTATTAACACAAAAATTTTGTAAGTAATTCAAAATAAATAAATTCTACGCGAGGCTCGTTACAGTCAGAAGCGTAATGTTTGCTTTCATATGCGGTGATGTCACAGTCATAGTCTTCGCCTCGCTACGGTATGCTTATTTAATTGGTTTTATTAGGAGAGCGACATATTTTATTGTCATGAAATTTTCAGAATCAAACTTTTATCCTGAGTACTTTGTTTTACGACAGTCAAAAGTGATTTGAAAATTTCAGTAAACGAGCCCAAATGGCACGTTTTTCAACAGATCTATATTTTTTCATTCTGTTGTTTCATGGTATATGCTTGCTGGATGGACAAACTCGCCGTAGCATTCCAAGTTGTGTCGAAGCAAAATCCATTCCTGAACCATAAGTGCAAACTCTCTTTGGAAACTAACCCAGTATTTTTCCTCAAGTCAAATTTCTCAGGTGCCCCTTGAAAGTTCCGTTAGCTTTGTGATTCTACAGCAAGCATCAATTACAGTAGATATCCAGTCACGAAAAAAAGGTAGAACGTGTCGCGGGACACACGGTGGGAACTTTAGTTCCTTTTAAGGAAAAATTATGTAATACATTTAACGTTATAGATAAACGATTTTCATATTCTTTGGTGGATGAGTAGTAAGCATACCAGACTCTCACGCGGTAGACCCGGGTTCGATTCCCCGTGAGGAAATTTTTTTACTGTTAATTTTATTTTTAAATATTTATTCTGCTTGATATCAATAGCGACAACAGGTACATGTTTGAAATATTTAGCAGAATATTCATTATTATAGATAATGGTACGGTACCTTTCATGAGGGAGTCCGACTGGCAACATCTACTTATAACAGCATCATATATTTAAAAAATGAAACCGTAGCATTATACAAATTGTACATTTAAGAACTGTACGTTTATCACAAAAAATCAGTGAAGACATAAAATTGAATTGGTACGATTATGAATAAAATTGTTGAACATTTTTAATTTCAAGTTATATTTATTTTACAGTATATTCAAATGTTTTTATTTTCTAGATTTTTTCTTAAATGGATCGTAGAAAAAATATAATGTTCGACTCGTGTGGATTGTCCTTATCCACACTAGTTGAACAAACTACTATTCTGCATAGTTTACAAAATGGAAATGTAGGCCATCAGTTAACTAAACGGATATGATTTCATATACATCTTAGAACGTATATGAAATCCACCAATCAGCATTCGAGTTAAGTATCCGTTATTAATCTTTTTTCAATTTAAAAGAAACGTCAAAATAACTTGTCAAAAAAAGTTTCTCATAGAAGCGCACTGGATCAAGAATATTCATTGACAAAGATAAACTTAAAAGAAATAATCCGTACAAATTACCAACAAATACTTAAAACAGAATAAAATGGGTACTTAAGGTGACCTCAGATTTTATAAAATTATGTAATAGGTACATCTAACGTTATAGATAAACAATTTTCATATTTCTCAGTGGTCGAGTAGTAAGCAATCCAGACTCTCACGCCGTAGACCCGGGTTCGATTCCCGTGAAAAAGTTTTTTTTTTAATTGTTACTTTTATTTTTAAAAATAATTATTCTGCTTGATAATAATAACAACAACAGGTCGACGTTTGAAATATTTAGCAGAATATTCATTATTATAGATAATGGTACGGTACCCTTCATGAGGGAGTCCGACTGGCAACATGTACTTATAACAGCATCATATTTAAAAAATGAAACCGTAGCATTATACAAATTGGACATTCAAGAACTGTACATTTACCACAAAATTAGTGGAAACATAAAATTGAATTGTAAAATGTTTAATTTGAAGTTATAAGTATTACAGTTTATAGAAATTTTTATTTTCTAGATTTTTTCCTAAGTGGGTCGTAAAAAAAATATGCTGCTCGACTCGTGTGGATTGTCCATATCGCACTTGAACGATTGAGCACTCCGCCTATGGCGTCGTGCTCAAAATTCGTCCTCGTGCGATATGGCCATCATATCCACACTAGTTGCACAAACTACAATTTCTTTCAAAATATGCCCTTTTACATTTAAAAGCAACCTGCCAAATGTCAAATCAATTTATCCATCCATTTTAAAGTTATCGAATCAAAACATTCAAGTTTTCAAAATTTCAACACCCTGTATTTCGAAAAGTAAATGTGCTAGACTCCTAAATCGCGCAAAAAAAATTATGGAAATAATAAAATAATATAATATATAATAATAATATATAATAATATATAATAAAGTTGATCCGAACAAATTCAAGTAGATCACCGGCACTGCGAATACCAGCTTTGCATAGAATTTAAATATAGCATCGGTGGTTCAGTGGTAGAATGCTCGCATTGCACGCGGGCGGCCCGGGTTCGAATCCCGGCAGGAGCATATTAATATCAGTCGCTGCTTCGTAAACGAGAGAGAGACTAAGGAGGCACAAGCACGCAAGCAAGGCACATAACGAAGCAACGTAACATAACGTAGCGTAACGTAACGCGTAACGGTCAGATCTTTTGCGTCGCGACCCCTGGTCGCTCAAACATAACCTGGCGAAAAGAACTAAAGTTCCAATAAAAAACAACTTTCAGCACTTGCAACAAATCGTTTATTTTCATTTGTATATTGTTGATGTATTCAAAGATTCTTCGAATTATTGAAATAGAGCGTTCCAATAATCTAATTCAATTTTTCTTGGCGTCTATACAAGTGAAATCACCCTCGAGAAAGATGGATACGCGTTTCATGAGTTTCTCAATTCCCATTTATCACGAGAAACGATAAATAAAAAGTCAGAAGTGTCAGCCAGATAGCTGTCTTCAGACTATAAATGAGAACCAAATACCCTATCACGTTTCCTCGTTTAATATTCGCAACAAACATTAAAAAGTTGTCCCTCTGCTACAGAAGCAAAAGCGTGCTACAAACGTCAAGGGAAAGTTATGTCGCCACTGTAATATTCTCAATACACCAAAACTGTCCCGATATCAGTCCTCTTTTTTTGGGTCATGTTTCGTAATTCCAAGGAAGTGTCATGGCGACAACAGAAACGGACGAGAAAAATGTTATGCTATGTGTTTGGCGTAGGCGTAGCGGGGATTTGAGGGAAATATTAAATCGTGCCTTCATCACAAAGGAGAAGTACACGCAAAGGAGGAGCCAGTAGATTGATGACAGTCAGGTTTTATAAAGGATATTGTTGTAAGATCCTTCCGTGAATACTATTGTCTCAGTTATAGCGTTTCTACTCGTAGTCTCAGGAAACCGTGCCCAAACAGAGAATCATAATATTATTATATTCACATATTCATTATGTATATTGTAGATATTAAAATGTTTAAAAGATTTAAAAAACATTTATATAGTAATTATAATAAAATAATTATGCAAAAGAACGAAGAAGCTCAAGCTATGGAACAAAAATATTGAAATGTAATGGATATAAGATATGTGAAAGGAGCAAATTTAAATGATATATACAAATCTGAATAACTATTTATGATTGAAAACAACAAAACTATATAACTTTCCAAAATATGAATATATTAAAATTGACCCAAACATAACAGTTAGAAGCTTTCGTAACTAAGCGATTATAACTTCAGCCATTTGACTGGATTAATGGAAATTCAATAAATTATCATTTGCCGAATCATTTTGGAAGCTGATGCTCAATCACAAGAAATAATCTGTAAGCAGCGCCAAAACACAACAATACAACAAAGGTATTCAAAGGTATCATGTAATTTGTTAATAGTTTTCAAACAATTTAATGCCCAACAAAAAGTTATTTAAAGTAAAAAGGTAATGAAATCATTACAATAATAAAACTGATAATATTGACACAGCTTGACTCAACAAAATATTGATGAAACTAACAATAAAATCAACAATATATGTATTTATATAATATCACATATAATTTTCTACAACCATTAGTATTGTATTCCTTTGATTCATTTTTTGGGAATGGTTAATTATTCAAATATTAAAAATAAATTGAGACATTCTTTGACGTTTTCTCCTTTTATGAAAGCTTTCTCAAAATGTTTGTTTCAAAAAAATGTCATTATGAAGTAAAATATTCGAATATAATATGAAATATAATGTAAGAGTTAGATTAAAATGATTAGAACGATATTTGAATATTAGATGAGGAATGTGTAGTTGATAATATCCAATTTATTATTTATTAAATTATATTATGATAAATTTGACTTTCTTTCTCAAGAAAATAAATTGAATAAATAGTATATACCGGGTCCTTCCAAATCACACTCACAACGTTTGCATATAGATACTTCTCGTAAAATTGGATAAAATGGTATAAGGATTGAGAGGTCCTGCTTATTTACTTTTCGAAATAAGCGTTGCTGAAGTTATGGAAAATCAAATGTTTTGATATAATAACTTCGAAATGGATGGATAAATTGATTTGACATTTGTTAGGCTGCTTTCAAATGTGAAATGTGAATATGCTAGTAGGTACAAGGGGGTACAAGTCTTACGACTGAAAGGAAACAGACGAAACTTATGTGTCAGTCATATTAGACAATAACGACAGAATATAAAATTTTGAAATTGATAAAAAAATTCACAATATCAATATAATAGTGTTTTTTTAATGTGTGTGTGAAATTAATAATATCGTGAAAAGCAAATATAGTATATCACTGAGATTGTGTATGGTTGAAATAATAGCCTTCTTGGTGTGCGTCATCGATTGTTTATCTCCTCCTATCACATTACGTAGGAAGGAATGGGAAAAAAGGCAGGTCGGTGATTAATCCTAATCAAAATATCACAATAATGAACCGTTCAAATGTATTACAAACGCTAACCCTAATCTTTGACTTACAAAAATTTGATTGGTTGATGTTTAGATTACGCGCAAGGACGACCTATCAATCGGAAGCTCAAAATACTATGAAGGCGTTACTTTCGTAGCGGCAATGTGTCTTACGTATTTTTCTACTGTCACACTGAGAGTTCTTGTCAGGTGTGTACTTTGTTGCTTACGGTCAATTATTATTTATTTGAAGTGAATATTAATCTTATTGTTATATTTATCTGGATAATACAAAAATATGCCTAGATACACGAACAACATCAGCATTTTGAAAGTTCTGAAGTATTTTCAGTTAGAAAAAGATGCTGGTAATGATTGATTTCATAGCCTTTTCGAATTTGGCTGAATACGATCCTGACGATTTTATTCATCAAATTGAAGGTTAACTATATGTCAAAATAGCAAATAAAGTAAACGACATGCCGAAAACCCGGATATACGTCACTATCGATGACGCACACCAAGAAGGGTATTATTTCAACTATATAGTTTCAAAATACTGATGTTTTTCCGTGTATCCATGCATATTTTTGTATTATTTGAATATATAGAACAATAAGATTAATATTCACTTTTCATAAATAATAATTGACCGTGAACAACAAAGTAAAGACCTGTCAAGAACTGTTAGTGTGACAGTAGAAAAAGACGTAAGACTTATTGCCGCTGGGAAAGTAACGCCTTCATAGTAATTAAAACTCTCGATTGATAGGTTGAGCTTGAGCGTAATCTAAACATCAACCAATCAAATTTTTGTAAGTCAAAGATTAGGGTTAACGTTTGTAATACATTTAAACGGTTCATTATTGTGATATTTTGATTAGGATTAATCACAGACCTGCCTTTTTTTCCATTTCTTCCTACGTAATGTGTTAGAAAGACATTAACAATCGATGACGCACACCAAAAAGGGTATTATTTCAACTATAGAAACGATATGGTTGAAATAATACCCTTCTTGGTGTGCGTCATCGATGGTGACGTATATCCGGGTTTTCGGCATGTCGTTTATTTCATTTGCTATTTTGACATATAGCTAACCTTAAATTTGATGAATAAAATCATCAGGATCGTATTCAGCCGAATTCGAAAAGGCTATGAAATTAATAATTACCAGCTTCTTTTTCTAACTGAAAATACTTGAAAACCTTCAAAATACTGATGTTTTTCCACGTATCAATAAATATTTTTGTATTATTCAAATGAATAAAACAATAAGATTTATATTCACTTTTCATAAATAATAATTGACCGTAAACAACAAAGTATAGACCTGTCGAGAACTGTCAGTGTGATAGTAGAAAAAGACGTAAGATACATTGCCACTACGAAAGTAACGGCTTTATAGTATTTTGAACTCTCGATTGATAGGTTGAGCTTGTGCGTAATCTTAACATCAACCAATCAAATTTATGTCAAAGATTAGGGTTAAGGTTTGTACATTTAAACGGTTCATTATTGTGATATTTTGATTAGAATTAATCACAGACCTCTGCCTTTTTTCCATTTATTCCTACATAATGTGTTAGAACGACATCAACAATCGATGACGCACACCAAAAAGGGTATTATTTCAACCATAACCGATCATTATAAAAGTTATAATAGGTGCTTTCGATTATTCACTTTTGGCTGCTAGTAGCAGCTCGTAGTGACTGAATTCCGTTCGTTTATTACCGGGCGTGACGCCTAGTCTTACCTTCCCCTTGCCCCTCAAGCACATACCGAAAAGTATGAACTTCAAGCCACGGACATTAAATATTTGACGTTTGTCCGTTTTGACGTTTATTTAAAGGTTAAGATTGTGCCGATTACGATTTAATACGATTTAAACCTTACTGAAAATATCTAAATATGCAAAATTATATCATCAACAACATTATAATTGGAAACTGTTCTTCTACTAACACAAGAAATTCAATGGCATTGGCACATGACAAGTGGTTTTGAGGATCCTAAAAAATCATGTTCGTTTTGCTTAAAAGTCGTGACGACTGAGGAACCCATGAACCCATGGTTATGGCGCTTGAAAATTCTGGTGTAGACATAACTTCTAATTTTGTAAAAACGAAATTGCTACAAGATTGAAAGTGGTGAAATGAAAGACATTGAGGGGATTCTGCTCTAGCTGTGAAATATAATAAGTTTAAAAAATCTCCATGGTGCTGGTGCTTTAAGCAAAAAGGGCATTACAAATAACAATGTCCCCAAGCACATGACAAAAAGGATGTGACACCAAATAAAAATAAAAACAAACAAATTGATAAACGAGCTGGAAATAAAGCCTTGTTTGCTACTGCATTAGGTGCAAATATGAAGAATAATGTTTGGTACATTGATAGTGGCGCATCATCTCATATGACAGGTAACAGTGATATTTTGATGGAATTGTCAGATAAAAATTCTGGACAAGGAATTTCCCTAGCAAATAATAATAAACTGTTCGTTAGTGGTACTGGCAATAGTATTGTAAAGCTGAAACAAGATGGAACTTGAAGGAACATTTTGATATTGAGTATGTTCCAGATCTTTCAGTTAATCCCTTGTCAGTGAACTCGATAATGTCCAAAGGTTACAGTGTATGTACTGAAGGCTGCAAAATTATTGAGCAGGAGAAGTGTTCTATTAAGGGAGAACCCTTAGCAACAGCCAGTAATATTAATGGGTCGTTTATACTGGATATTGGGTAAACAAGGCGAAAGCAACCACTTCTTATATGCTATGGCACAATCGACTAGGTCATCTCAATCACTATAGTATGAGTCTACTAAAAACAAGTCTTGCAACAGGAATGGTGTACAAAGAAAATAATGTCATACTGTGACAGTTGCATTAAAGGAAAACAATCAAGAAAAACATTTCCCTACAGAAAGGATAAAAAAGTTGTTGAAAATGAACTTGACCTAATTTATTCTGATTTAGTTGGACCAATGGAAGTAGAATCATGGGGAGGTGAAATAGATATTTTCGCTCTCATTGATGAGGAATATTTTGTTATTTTTCAAATTGAAAAATGAAGCTCCTACTATTTTCAAAGAATTTTGTTTTATGGTAGGAAATCAAACTGAACGGAAAATAAAAATACTGAGGACTGATAATGGGGTATTGCAATGAAACTTTAGATGCTTTTCTCAACGATAAAGGAATCGAGCATGAGCTAACTGTACCCTATAGTCCTGAACAGAATGGTGTGGCAAAGAGGTACAATCGTTCAATTCTAGAAAATGTACGTTCCTTGCTCATAGAATTAAATAGCCAGAAACAAATGTGGACCGAAGCAGCAAACACCGCAGTTTATATTTTAAACCGTTCACATACGAAGAAAATACGTGGTGCAACGCCAGAGGGAACGAAGGTAGATCTTAGCCATCTTAAAGTGTTTGGATGTAGTACCTTTGTCCATATACCAGATATAAAAAGGAGAAAACTAGACAAAGAGTATAATTTCGTTGGATATTCTGAAGCCAGTAAGAGATGTTGTGATCCTGGAAGAAAAATATCCAGAAAGTTTGCACCCTGCTATCCAACAAATCTAAACACATTTTCAGAAATTCATAACTCGTTTTTGGTAAGAGAGCGCAAGTTTTCATTTTTTCATTTCATTTTCTTGTTCAGCGACCTCGGATTAAAAATATTTTATCAAAATCCGCGTTGTGTCACTAAACTAAATTTTCCCAATAGGAATATCATTTCTTTTTTATCTGGAAATCATCACTATTCCATTCCATTGAATAGGGGAATTTTAAAAGGTATTTAAATCGACCAAAATATGTATAAGTCACTTCTCTGTCCTATAGTCTTAAGAACTGGACAATCTCCTAACTACATTCTACTATTCCAAAATGACATGACTGACAGAGGCAGGTCATATTGCTCTAGGTCCGTATGTCATATTCTATTCAGCTCTCATTGTTAAAGAATGGATGTCTGTTAGACTTTAATTAGTCATAAGTAATGATCCAAAATGCCATCGTTTTATAGTGTTGTTGAGTGAGGAGTGCGTGAAGTGATATGAGGTATCGTTTTTCGATTTTTGGCTGTTTCAACCAAGCGAGGTGACTAATGACTAATGACTAATGACAGTTGATTTGTACACCTGAATATGAAGATCTTAAATCAGATATATCCCTCATGGATTGCTGCTTTCCTCGACTAGCATTTCAATTATCACTCAATTCAATCCAGAGACAGTTCACTGACTGCGCCATGTGTTATTTCAAAAAAAGATATTATTGAAGTCTGTATGTCCATCAACTGACCTACACCCCATGTCAAAACACACAAACTTCAACTTCAACTAATCGAGGGACCCATCACAATATGAACGACCTGTCAGGTGTTCCGGAATGGTCTACAAATTCCGTAATGGGAAGTTGTATCAACCCACGAGTTCGTGCATTTGATTCCTCATCCCAAAATTGACTTTATAAGTGCATTCGAAGGAGAGCTGGGAAAAAGTTCAATTCACATAATATAATTCTTCATTCTAATTATAAATGTGAATGGATATAAATATCATCAATAGTATGAAAGTATTAGTAGTAATTCAGTGATAGCTGACTATAATATCTCATCAATAATCTACTGCAAGCGCCAAACGTGATGGCGGCTATCCCGCTCCAATGCGCACAAACTCATTTTCAATGTTACCTTCGACTACAGCTCTTTATAAATGCTCTGTTCAGAGGCGTTTCATTAGTTGTCTTCCAATTTTGTTGGCTTATCGTAGTCCAATTGTAATTTAGTTGGTTATGTCTATACATGCACGATCGCTCGCCATCACGTTTGGCGCTTGCAGTAGGTTATTGATGAAATATTCACTTTTATCATATGAGGGATACTACATTGGTATAATATAGGAACTTATTGGAGAAACAATAAAATTGATCCACACAATTTCAATCACAACCATTTAAAATTAAATGTACATATTTGGAGTCTAAGATAAATGCGGTCGGCTGCAAATATGCCTTTTAAGGATGTTCCGCTTGTATATCAGTGATTTTAGACATGTATTACCGCGACTCACTGTTTTATGTGAACTTCCATCCATAATATTACGACTTCCGGAATTTTCGCAGGGTCCTACGTCCTATATACATTCCGGGGAGAAAGATAAGCATTTATAACTAATCGACTTCTTCTCCAACGTCCTTCTTTCGGCGGCTTTTTGACGAATATATTGCCTATAGCTGGCTGATACCAATGTTGAATCGTGAGTGGAGTAACTGAATTTATGGTTTTGAAATAAAAAGCGAAACTTTATTTTCTTAGGTCGAAGATATTTCCACAGAATTACGATTATTTCCGCTGCTGTACCACTTTCTCCCAATTTATTTAGCTACAGAAAGACATGTGTTTAATATAAAAAATATTAATGAATATGAATAAATCGAAATAACAAATAAAAATATTTGAATTAGGCGAATATAAGAGCGTGGTGCCTATGAATGGAATATATTTAATAATTTTTGTAATAAGACAATTCTAGAGAACAATACTCAATTTTCATTAACATCATCTCACATAACTAGAAGACCCTTCAGGATCAAACAAGAAGCTGCATATTCATACTTAAGGAAATGCCTTTGGACGTGTTTATATCTATTGTTCACTACCGACACAACGGATCTAAATCAAGTGAAGTTAACTTTGCTTGCAGACGATACAATACGGAAGCAATCAGACAGTCATGGAATTCAGAAGTGGATTGAACATAGAATTAAACAAATTACTGATGGATAACTAAAAAATCCCCCACAAGAATTGAAGGAACAGCAGTTGATAATGAGAACAAAGCAAAATACTCAAGTATAACTGACTAGAACATTAGCGTTGAAGAGAGGAAATGGAAGGTAATAATATTCATTCTATCTTCCATTTTTTTGGGAATCAAACCACAATAATGTTTTTCATTTTTCATTATTGATTGTCTAGTTGTCAAATGTTTTCGTTGTGTGAGATAGGAACCGAAAATTATTCCATTACTAGTTAATCTTGACAACGGTAGCTGGAACATTACCGAAACATCGAAATGAAAAATAAAAAAATTATTGTGGTTTGATTCCCAAAAAAATTAGGAAAAAAAAAGAATGAGTATTGCCACAAGAAACGTACAGAAGATGAAAATATCCACTTAAACTTTTCAAATTATGAAATCATAATGTTTTTGTTATCAAGAATAATTGGGTTTTTCAAATTTTTTTTCAGACTGATACTACGAAAAAATTTGACAACTAGACAATCGATAATATTTTGGAGTTTGAAAATGCAATAATTTTTTGTTGTCAAATTTTTTAAGATCCATTCACAGTAAATGATATCCTTGATGAAATGTGAACTATAATATTCCATTGTATGAAATTCTAACAATATTACAGTCCACTAGAAATGGGATCTAGTGAAGTACACGTTTCAGGAACGGTATTTATTGTTCATTCGATTTTGCGTCCTTTGAAAACAAAACAACATCAGCAGAGGATGCCGAATTTGTCAATTGTCTTGGCACACATGTGATATGCCATTATAGTGAATTGGATAGGATTTCATGCACACCTTTTATTCACGTACATATATGTATCAGTGGGTTCAAAAAACACATCAAAGATATTCATGCTTAATATCACAAAACTTGTTGATCCTAAGACAAACTTATCTCATATATTATATTCTACACAAAAAATATACAGACAAACAACCAAAATGGCGACTTACGCATAGATTATATCACCTAGGGTGGGTATCGAAGTAGCGAATGTACTGCCACGCCTGCACATTCGATGAATACGAATAATTCCCAGACAGCACAAGTACGTCGTGAAACGTTCTCAGAATGTCCGTTATCAGACATCCGAAGTCCCAGGTACGTCCTTTTCAGACCCCTAGCCATCCTTAGATAAATTAAAAAAGAGATAGTACATATTCTTTGGTTTTTGAATATTATATACCTACAAATTGTAAATAATTGCTGTTTCTAGTAATAAGGTATATTATTTTTTTATTCACCCCAGGACGAACAAATTAGAACCTAGTACGTGGAAATTAGGTCTGGGACATTGGGACCAGCTTAGGACTGTATATGGACGTCCCAAGCATATTCTGTGTTGTCTGGGCTGGAGCGTGCACTTCACTAGATCCCATTCCCAGTAGACTGTAATATTGCTAGAATGTCAAAGAATGAAATATTTTATTTCACATTTTACTGAGGATAATATGATCTACCTGTAAATAGACTTCGGAGAATTTGACAGTCCTTGGCTTCAAAATATTATGGATTGTCGTTGTCAAATGTTTTTATAGTGTGAGATGGGCTCCAAAATTTTTTACAAAGATCTAAATTATTCTTGATAACGGTAGCGTTCCAGTCTACCAGAATGTTGAGATGATATTGTGGTTCAATTTCCCAGGAAAATAGCAAAAATAATGATAAATACACCAGAAGAAACATACGAAAACGAAAGATAATATTCACTTAAAAGAAACAGTTCAAGATTAAATTATACATGCTTAGGTGGGTAACGTCCAATAATAAGTTGCAAATGACATGTGTGTGAGAAGGAGACACATTATTCATTTTAAATATTTGAGTATAAAGATATTCTAATTTATCAGAAAGGGAAATACTTTGGGAAAACTTGGAGTTTCTGCTTATTGCTTTCGTTATTAGCTTAAAAAAATCAAGCACCAAGCTGACTTTGTGGGATACCATTTCTCCTTTTCGGTATAGCCTGAAGTTGTTATTTTCAATCTTTCTAATCGAGGGATAATCAGCCGCACTCTGTATAGTCAATATCACTTATCGCCATTTATCCTTTCGTATATTTTTTCATTGAGCCTCTGCTCTCCAATTTCGTTGATTCCTAACCTCTCTTACTTCAAATGATTCATTGCTTCCCCATATTGTGTAAAAATAAAAAACAAATCGAATACTTCGCTAATCAAACAAATGCAAAGCTCTGCATTTCTTTCAACATCCTTTTCAATTTTCTAGAAATAGAGAATGTTACTTATTCTTTTGTTGCCTTTTGAGGAAAGAAAGAGGTTCAGGATCTATTATTCCTAGACACAATTGCATTAACGCTTTACCAGTGGAAAACAGCGAGGTTGATCGGATTCCAGTTCAAGCGATAGAAAATGCACAAAACTGAAATCAACTTTGTTATATTTAAGTGAATTGGATTTATTTCTAATATTGACTCACTTCGAGCATGATATTCCATTAAATAATCTTCGAAGCATTAAGATTCAATTCAATAATTGGTAATTGTGGGAAACTGAACAATGGGTAAATAATTTTATTTATCATTACCTGCTTCGATGTAGAGGGTAATCTTCCCAATGAACTTTGGTGTATTCAGTAATTTGATGTTAAAAAATTTTGTATCATTTGATTCTCCAATAATGAAACTGGGAAATCACCAAAATCACCCATTCACCAGAATAAAATACACTCTGGACTCTGGAGCGTGTACAATCACTACAATCGCAACTAATTTTCTATTATAATGATAATATAATAATAATATGTCTTTATTCATTATTTAGTCACATAATAAAATAAAATAAGCGAAATACTGATAATGAAAAGGCGAGGTTCAGCTGTAAGGAGCTGCTTTTAAACCTAACCGGTAGAATATACACATAATATTATAACTCAACAAACACATTAATATATATCA
>CAJUYG010005336.1:0-14144 GCA_910591675.1 Galerucella calmariensis | reverse complement strand
CCAAACTATAGATGCTTTTGTTTATCATAGGATATTTTATACTATTTACCGTTCCACATTCCAAATTTTTAAATTAGAAAATTGTGGTATTTTTCAATAAAAAGTTAAATTATTGTGAAATATTTCGAGTACAACTTCGAGTATTTTTTGATACAAACTATAATAATAAAAATAAACCACGTTAAAATGGATAAATATCAGGTACTGTCTCTGTATTAAATTGCAAAAGCCGCATTCTCTTCATTTGCGTTCACCCCACTCT
Source organism: Galerucella calmariensis (assembly GCA_910591675.1). NCBI lineage: Eukaryota > Metazoa > Arthropoda > Insecta > Coleoptera > Chrysomelidae > Galerucella > Galerucella calmariensis. The sequence goes on along the minus strand of CAJUYG010005336.1, from coordinate 13,882 downwards.
TCTTTTCTTTCGCTAGAATGATTAAAATGTGGAAATTTCTAAATTAAAAAACTTACATTCCATTTTAATCTGGTAATGGTCGAGGTGAAGCCCGGAATAGGTGGTGAAATTTGTTAGTTTTTTGCTACTGCTATACCTTCTTTTCGTTCAATTGTTTGGTGGTGAAAAGTGGAAAGAAAGTAGATTTTCTCCTTTCCTTTTAAAATGAAAAGGAAGAAAAATGTGTCAAGATATGAATTTAAGTGAGATTGGTTTCATTTTTGTTTTCTTTTGTAAAGATTTACATCGACAAGTGTTTCAATGAGTCACAAATAGCTTCTAAATCTTTCAAAATAAATTGCAAAATGAGTCTCTATTATTAAAAGAAGCAAGAATGGGAAAGCACCGGGCAAAGACGAAATAAACATGGAATTATACCGGCTAATAAAGAAAATATGGAGAGAAGAGAGAATGCCCGAAGAATGGGAAGTCGGGCAAATAGTCACAATACACAAAAAAGGGGATCAGCAGGAGTGCAAAAACTATAGAGGTATAACTCTCTTAAATGTAGCATACAAAATAATGTCAGCAATAATTCAAAGTCGCTTAGCTGGAAAAGCGAAAGCCATAATAGGTCAATACCAATACGGTTTCACACAAGAAAAGTCTACAATTGACGCTATCCATACTATCAAGCAGATAATGGAAAAGACCCATGAATACAAAATGGAAATAGAAATGCTATTTATAGATTTCCAACAAGGATTTGATTCAGTAAGACGAAGTGAACTGATGAGAGGACTGAAGGAACAGGATTGAAGCCCGAATAGGTGGTGAAATTTGTTAGTTTTTTGCTATTGCTATACCTTCTTCTCGTTCTTCAATTGTTTGTTGGTGGAAAATGGAAAGAAAGTAGATTTTCTCCTTTCCTTTTAAAATGAAAAGGAAGAAAAATGTGTCAAGATATGAATTTAAGTGAGATTGGTTCCATTTTTGTTTTCTTCTGTAAATATTTGCATCGACAAGTGTTTATATGAGTCACAAAAAGCTTCTTAATCTTTCAGAATAAATTGCAAATGCTTCAAGTTAAACTCTAAACTGCTGTACGCTACTGAGAGTCTCTATTATTAGAGAAAACTAAACGGTTTGCGCCAGCTACGTCATCAAAGGTAAAAAGTATTCACGAGACAAAAAAAAATTATTCCCCTTCGAATTACGACCCCGTGAAGGCTGTCATTTAGCATTCATTAACCGGGACGCCACCCCCGAGATAATGAGCATTAAGAACATTTTATAAATTGCTGTATGAATTATGAGTGTTTCTGTCAGAAAGTCTCGTTTCTCTCTCGCCAAAAAGCCACAAGAAAATTCATCACCGGCTGACAATTAATATTTCATTTCACGGATTCGACGTTTCGAGAGGTTTCCAAAAGATTTCCATGAAAACGGCTGAGGTTTTGTTAGGAAAATCTCGCTGATTGGCGAAAAGTATATTCTATTCAAATGGATTTCAAGGTAATCACTTCTTCGTTTCAATAAAACGTTCAAGAAATTCCAATCTACCTGATATGAATTTAAAAAAAAAGATGTTTATACAGTGTGTCCAGGAAAGGAGAAACAGATAAAAAGCTTTCACTTGATTATGGGTAATTTCTTGTATATTTTCAGTACCTAGATGAATACAAGTTAGACACACCATCGATGCAATGATAATTCTGAAACGTATACGCGGAAATAGGGGCAGAGCATGACCACAGATATAACTGGATGGAATCGTCGCGATATACTGATAGTGTCACAACTAATTAATGAGAGGGTATAATGTTCATAGTGTATACCGTAGATTATGCGGGTGATTATTTGCAATTTCATACGGAATATTGAAATTGCACCTTGGTAGAGGTAGCGGGGTTGATGTACGGCCTAAACGTTTTTCGAAAGGGTCATTTCGTTGTGCGATTGTGTTTGGGTGAAACAGCGGAAAGCTTAATTATGTGCGCTCTTTGCGATATGGCCAATTTAGCAGGAATAATTACTTATTGGTTGATAACGTTTTAGAAATATTTTTGTTGAGCTGCGAGGCACGTGGGGGGGATTCGGTAAATTACTTCCTGGAATTTCAATGACTTCATTATTTTTTGTACCTATAGGTGTGTATTGTCGAAGTAAATAAAAATCTGTCTCTACTAAGTAGAGAGGGAATCATTAAAAAAAACCACCTCCTCACTTCTTTGAAATTAGACAACCTGGGACTTGCCACAAGACGGTATGATGAAAAAGAATAACTAATTCCTCCATTACCAGACTTGGAAAGAATGCCATTCAATGGTACACAGACGGCTCGAAAGCAATAGAAGGAAGGGATAGGAGTGTTCGGGCCAGGAACCAGACACTCTGAAAGCTTGGGAAAAACCCCAAGTATCTTTCAAGCGGAAATACACACCATAAAAAAATGCGCCCAGTTCAATATTGATAAAATATACAGAAGATAAAATGGTGTGGGAATGCCTAGACAAACTCAATGAACTAGGCGAGAACAATGTAGTCACCTTACCATGGATTCCAGGACACACTGGAATAGAAGGAAACAATATTCAATTTTTTTGTATACCATTCGGTGTTATCAACTCCGGCTGTGAAATATCGTAGAAATATGTTTTTAAGATTAGATTTCATTCATAACAAATGGTCTGATGATGGAATTGTCTTCTTGTAATGCGTTTTACGATAAAGGTGATATTTCATAGTAGATTATTTTGTAAAAAATGACAAGAATTGACTACCCTTGTAGGTAATCCGATATTTGTGGATTCTAGGTTCGTAGAAAAATTTCAATAATTTATTGAAACTACTAAAATTTCAGGAAGTTAATTCTAAAAGCTCAAATTTGACAACATTGCACATACCGCTTTGCCGGATGTTTGGTCCTTTGATGTCTAAAAAGGCAATTGTGTTTGTTGTTTGAAAACTGGGTAGAGCAGATTGTTGTGTTTGAACTTAATAAAGAATTGATGAGCGCATAATTAATAACGAACAGATAGAGAAGAGAAAGGATAATAAAAAATATTGAACAGGACCATATTACAACGTTTTTGGTATTTAATATTTTGGGATTAAAAAAGGATTATTTTTTAATTTCAAAAACATTTTATAATGTTCCAACATATTTTCAAAGTTGCTACAGTTACTGCCTAAAAAGTATTTATTTTATTTCTTAGTATGTATGTGCTCTAGGATTCTGAAGTGCTGTGCAGTTGGAAAGTATGTGGATGGAGGTTTCTTCTTCCATGCCACAAAATCTGCATTCTTCTTCCTCCACTATTTTGAGCTTTTTCAGGTGCCTATTCAGGCGACAATATCCCGTTGGGATCCCTGTTAAAACTCTTAGCGCAGTTTTACTTTGACATCTGCATTCATTTGATCCCAACAGGTTGTAGTCACCCAGAAGAGTCTTTGATTGTATAAGCCCTACTGGATATTTCCAATGGTCTGATCTTCTCTTTTTCTCGACCTATTTCTTCCAATATTACATTGGGTCTGATTCCGCAAAAGGGTTCAGGTCCCCAGAAAGGTATTTCAGTCCCCCTTTTTGCTAACTCATCTGCTATTTCATTTCCTTCTATTCCAGTGTGTCCTAGAATCCATATTGTTCTCGCCTAGTTCATTGAGTTTGTCTAGGCATTCACACCATTTTGGAACTGATTACACGAGAGCTCAGTGCTTTAATTGTTGCTTAATTATACGATATTATAATAATAATAATAATTTCTTGGTACATATTCAACATTTATTCTGTGGAAACATATTGATGTATAAGTTTCAATGACATACAATTTTTTGCCCTACATATCTGAAAAATTATATTTACGTCCATTGCAGAATATTCAACGTAAATTTCAATACTTATACGGTCTACTTTACGGCCGTTTGAAATACCCCAAGACGAAAACGATTGTTTTATTAAAAAGATAGAAATCGGTAGCAATAACTTTTCCTTTGAATTTTTCTGCGTCTGTTAGCTTTAGTAAATTCCCTGCACGTAATACTTTGAGTTCAAACAAAGATCCTCTTTGAAATATAATAATAATATTGAAATTGTAAATATTTATAAAACTTCTTAGTACTTGGAAAAATCAAAATTGTTTTAAAAATGAATTAAGCAATATCAAGAATATACAAGCTATTTCTTTTTTAATAATAACTGTAGCTACACAATAAGACCAATTTTATTGTAGCTTTAATTGAAAACATCAAAGACAGAAACTGCAATGCAATGGTTATTCAGTTATGTGAGTAATGATATCGGATGCGAGGACCAAAGGCATGGTATGATAATTTAGTCACAGGACCTGCCCTCAGGGATACCAACGTTGGCATTTCCAACCCCAATAAAGAAAATTATAAACACCATAGTCGTACTTAACGATTCAACTATTCAATCATTTTAGAGATGCTTTTTTTTCTTTTATTTGCTCTAAATATTTACCTCTATCCATCAAATAGAAATTTATTAGATCCTTCGTCCATCCTTTTTACGATTTAATCTTAAAGTGTCCTATGTGGGTTCAATACCTTGTTAAACTTAGCCTTTTATAGGTGATACTAAAAATTTTGATATTCACTATCACTACTAGTTTTCATAGTAAGTTTATTTTACTATGGAGTATATTGTGAAAATAAAAATAAAAATAATTCTGTTCAGTTATTTAAAAAGAATTCTTTCTACGTCACTGCGTATCAACGTAATCAGTGAAATTATGCAGCATGCGTCATAATAACGTGGGTTACACTGATAAAGCTGTGCCCTCTGAAGGTTTTTTCTATTTGTATTGGGATTAGTCGTTTTAAGATAGGCTAAGGACTTAATGTCATTACGCTATGTCGTTTGTGTTGAATTTTCAGATAATCCTATTGCATATCAATATATTTTGAGAGTTGGAAATGTGAGTCATGCGGGTCCCAAGTCCCAAGTGATTAATTTTAAATTGCTCTCTTTTTTAGAGTAGGATTTTGATAGTGGTATACAGGGTGTTTTTAAATGGCACCTATAACGTTTGCATGTAGATATCTCTCGTAAAATTGGACAAAATGATATAGGGACTAAGAAGACTAGCACATTTACTTTTCGAAATACAGGGTGTTAAAGTTTTGAAAAATTGAATGTTTTGATTCGAAAACTTCAAAATGGATGGATAGATTGATTTCACATTAGGCAAGTTGTTTTTAAATGTAAAAGGGTATATTTTGATGGAAACATATTTTTCAATTTTTGATCCAGTGGTGTACATTTGGAAAAATATGTTAGCTTTCCTCTTCCATTTTTTATACCACTGACTTTTCAAGCAATTTTTATTCAATTTTGTATTTCTCAATGGTTTTCACGTGAAACACGAATAACCTTTAGATACATATCAAAAAATTTGTGGTTTTCAAGATATTTTATGATTTCATGAAGTCTGCAAGATCACTTTTTAATAATTAATTTGAAAAAATGAAATTTTTCCAATAACTACCAAGTACTTATGGTTGGAGTATGTAACAGGAACTAATTCATGAAACAGCAATGCATCTAAAACATTCGGAGAAAATTGTAAAATGTATTTGTCCAAATTAAGCAGCCAACAAATCACAAAAGATGTTCAAAATTTTGATCATTCACATTTATACATAATTTGCAATGTTTTCTCATCGAAAATCGCATACCTTGGAAAGACTGGCGATTGCCGGAAATAATTGCTGTAGCTGCATGAATTCTTTCATTTTTTTTTAAATAAAATCACAAGTTTGGACAAATATTTTAAGAATCTTCTCCGAATGTTTTAGATGCATTGCATAAATTAGCTCCTGTTACATATTCCAACCATAAGTACTTGGTATCAATAATTGGAAAAAATTCAAGAAATTTTTTTTAAATCAATTATCAGTGGTCTTGCAGACTTCATGAAATCATTAAATATCTTGAAAACTACAAATTGTTTGATACGTAAAAGTTATTCGTTTTTCACGTGAAAAACATTGAGGAATACAAAATTGAATAAAAATTGCTTCAAATGTCAGTGGCGTAAAAAATGGGAGAGGAAAGGTAACATATTCTTCCAAATCTACACCACTGGATCAAAAATTGAAAAATATTTTTCCATCAAGATGTGCCCTTTTACATTCAAAAACAACCAGCCAAATGTCAAATCAATTTGTCGATTTGAAACATTTAATTTTTCAAGACACCCTGTATTTCGAAAAGTATCTAAATGTGCTAGACTCCTTAATCCTTATATTATTTTGTCCAATTTTACGAGAGGTATCTACATGCAAACGTTGTAAGTGTCATTTGAAAACACTCTGTATATAGGGAGATAGATATAAGAGTTGGCTTAAAACAAATTTTTTCACTTTATAAATAAAAAGGGCTTAATCCTATCTAGGAAAGATGCCTCGTAGCAAACAAGACGTCGGTCGGTTGTTATCCTTTGTCGAGAGAATTTTATTAGGCTGAACAATACTCCTGAGAGTCGAGTGAAGCATAGTTTCAGAAATCTCACCAAATACAGACCCACAAGAATTTGATGCCGGATCTATTATGTAGCTTAAATTAGATATAATATCACCCTGTATAAAATTTTTTTAAACTGTTGGCAGTTTTTCGTTCTATATTGCGGAAATTCATAACTGGGTTTTTTTAGGGATACCCCGGAAATTAAAATCCAACTTCTAATTAAAAATATACTTTACCCAACCGTTCTATCTCTTGAATTTATATTTTTATAAATTCATTCAAGATTGCGAAAAGCGTGTTTGATTTTGTACCAATTTAATTTACAAATTTAAAAAAAAATTTCTTTTGTATATCGTAATTAAATGATTTCATTCGATTTGTTTCGCATCAAACGATTTAAAACAAAAATTTATAATTTCCGCTTTTCATCTCATACAGTTGTCACCCTTGCAAACGAAAACAATGAAAGCTCTATTTTAACAAAGAGAAAATTCTGGTCTTTTGTCAGTTGACAGCATTTCTAGAGATTTACTCTTCCGTTTCCTCCTGATAGCAATTTGCAACGACGCCAAGCGTCGTGTCAGATTGACGTTGCACAATTAAGTCTCACTGCCCACCTGTGTCTCCAATCATATTGTGGTCACGCGGCTTCCCTTTTCGTTCCTTGTTTTATTTTTCGAGTAAAAACTTTAGACAATCATCGCCTAATTGACGGATGGTGGTTGATTAAAACTATGTAAAGTTTTTTCGTAAAAGATTATCCATAAGTTTGAATGACCCTGTAAGAAACTTTAACTAAAAATTAAATATGAAATAGTGTGCCGTTCGGCTTTTATTCTATTATAGGCCAGTCGGTATGGGTCATTTTAGACCAAAAGTGCAAGTAATTAGCAATATGGTTGATTTTTTTTCATAAGTACCTTAAAGTATGTAGATTAATATAAACAAAAGTTTACCAGTCTATTGATTTCCCAAATTAGAAAAAAAATCTAAAAACTTTTTTCGAAATTTTCGAAAGTAATTAATACTGAGTACAGCCAATGATGTGTGTATGACATTTGAATACAAAGACCTGTTGATTTATTTTAATTTACTGTTTTGCAGAGTATTAAAGAGGAGGTCTTTTTTGCTAATAATTGGCCATATCTTTGTAAAACACCCTTATAATATATTAGAGTGCTATATTTTTGTAACGCTCTCGGTGAGATCTTTTCGATTCTTGAACAAAATATAGTACGTTCCATTAAAAAAAATGTAAGTTCGTGCTGCTACGTGGCTTTGGAACACCCTGTAGAATCGAAAGTATTTTCAAAATGTGCCCTCAGTAACTGTATTAGCTCACACAAAATTATAAAGTTCTATCTCTCACCACAACGATGTAATCCTCCGATGTCAGAAGATTGCCCCACCCTGTATATTCATGATCTTAGAAGTTTCTTCAACATTTCTACGCAAACCTCATTAAAATTACTCCAATTTTATCAAAGTTATAGTATTTAATATATATATTTTCTTGTAAATTCAAGATTCCTAAAATTTACAAAATAATGAAAAGTGCCGTATTTCGTAATTAGGAAAAATTAATTATCCGTAAATTTTTTTCTATGGAACAGACCTCCTGAATAACAGTTTCCATCTTTCGAAAAATTGTTTCAATGCTACCTAATTATATAATATATTTTTTCTAATTTTGACATAATATAGAGTGACACTTTTTAAAACTGATTGACATTTATGAAACGTCTTACTTTTTGTAACTAGTTGCATAAAGTAGAATTTTATGCAATTGGTGACGAAAATTGTATTTCAAAATTAGTGACAAAAAGAATTATTATATATTAAACTGTTATAATACAAGTTAAAAACATAAATTATATATTAATTAATTATTATAAATATTGATAACACAATTATTGCAATTATTCAAATTAATTCCCGATGACATATTTTTTTTCATTGCTCGAACTTGCTGTTATTTGGAAAGCGGCGCACATTGCATTTGATGTTTCACCAAATATTTCTTGTGCTATAAGTTTTTTATTATTCATGGAATTTTCAATATATCCCTCCTCAACAGAGGTAGATTTCCAACTTCCATGCCTCTTTAATTTTAAAATATCAGCGCCACTGTCTGCTAGGGAAGTGGCAGAGCTTCTTCTGAAGCAGTGGCCAGTATATAGAACAGGATTTGAAAGACCAAGAAATTGTGCAATAACTTTTGGAGGACTGCTAAATGTGTTCCCAAAGGACTTCTGGTACATTTTCCATTCGCATATTTTACAAAAAATCTGTTGTGTTTAAGAACCTGGAGACGCAACTTAATATATTTTCTCAATATTTCAACAATATTCGTATTTTCAATGTCTCCAGTGGTAATTGCAAACTGCCGTATAACTTTTGTTTTTGAAGGTGGGATATCAACACGAAAATGGCTTCTTTCGTCTATAACATTTTCAACTGGAAGAAGTGTTAATTCTGCTTTTCTGCATGCTCCTGCCATTCCAATTATCCTTGCAACCTTAGCCATTAAGTATTCTTTGTCATCAGCATACACTAAAAATTTGGCAAAATCTTTTTTAATAAAAACTTTTGACTTTTTAGCACTGTACCCGTCCGCTTGCCTTTTAATATATGCTACCAAATTTGTATATTTTTTAATATCAATATTCCTTTTCAGATTTAGTTCAGACCTTAACATTGAGTAAAGTGTCCATAATGTGGAAACTTTTAGATCTTTCTTACCCTCAAAATATGCAAGTAAAACTTTCTCATTAACATGTTTAATTTTCTTCTCATCACACCACGTAACAAATTTTTCGTATGCTAAATCATACACTGTCTTTGACTTTTTGGGAATTACTGATAATAGAGCATTACCTGCTGCCTCTTCAATATCGCTTGGTAGCTCTTCAGAACTTGAATCACTCATTTTTTAAAAATAAAACTAAAAATATATCAATCTCGCTAAAAACCTTCCGTCTAGACTCTTTTACCAAATGTCAAACTGACAACTAACATGAAGTAACAGCAACAAACTAAATTTATGTTTTCCAAATTTTTATCAATTATATAAAATTTTATTTTTTTATTACTTTCTTCAAAATTAGAAAAAATCTTGTATGCAATACGTTACGAAATGAAATTTTGTGTAACTTGTGATTTTTTGCGAAACTCACTTCGTTCGTTCGGCAAAAATCTCACGCGTTACACAAAATTAGGCATTTCGTAACTGATGGCATAAATAGCTATTTTATTGAGATACTTGGTTTTTTATTAGAATAAAATATTTATATTATATATGAGATATTTGCTAAAAATGATTATGTGCTATGAAAATAGAGTCGCGCGGATGCGGAAAACAAAGTTAGTTTACCGAATTTTTTCCGGACAAACCATCCCTCGGACGAAAGAAATGCAAGAAACCTTTTCTGTTGCAAAGCACTCCCCCTACACGGTGGTATTTTTTATTTTCCTCTACCTTCCTCCCAGCGCGAAATATTGAAAAATTTCGAAAACAAAGTTTTTTTATTTTTTTTTCTAATTTGGGCAATCGATAGACTTTTTTATATCAATCTACATACTTTAAGGTACTTATGAAAAAAAATCAGCCGTACTGCTAATTACTTGTAGATGTTACCCCTATCGTCTGGCCTATTAGAACAATTGCGTTATATATTTCATAATTCATTGTGGGTTTCCGAACAATACCTTTAATGTGAATATGACTGATGAAAATATGACTGTAATTCGGAAAAGAAAGAGAGGAAGTTTAAATCACAAGGATGATTTAAAAGATAGTCAGCAAGGACTATTTTGTGCTTTTCATTTAACTATGTTGCCAGATTTTATCTAAATCGAAATAAAATATGAAAATTAAATAAAAAAACACCTTAGGTGTTATCATCCTATTTTATAGAACACTTTTCTTCAAAAATCATCTATTTTCTCACAAAAAAAAAACTCCGCGGTAAAAACAGCCGCCTTGAAAAGCTTTTTTCGACTTGGCAACATCTATCTCGTATCTTATACGGGCACCGGAAGCTGAATTCAAAGCTAGCCAGCTAGAAACATTTAACGGGGCTAACTTTTTGGATATTCACTAATGGTGGAGTGGAAATATATCATGACAATCTAGAAAGAAAAAAAAAGAAGTCGGTCTATGTTGTAATGCTTTGTTGAAGGTACACGTAATAAAAACGGAAAGAAATGCTACACAGAAAAACTTTACAGTATAGTAAGTTTAATTTCGCTTGAAAATTCTGTGAATTTATTCAAATATTAACGTCCCATGAATTTTATTGATTAAACTGTCGAATATTTTGGACATGATTTTGCATCCAGGTCTCGGGTTTTGCTCAATTCATTGTGCGTGAAACTATTATGGGCAAAAAGCAAAATCATGCAAACAATATTTCGACAGTTTAATTTATAGATCGAGAGGTATATACGGGTAGATTATTTCCGGTATAACTTAGATTGGAACCAACAGTGTGAGTTAATAAACTTTCATGAATTTTGAATTTATTTTAGTTAAATCGTTGAATCAATTCAAACGACTCAAATTATTTGGGATAACAAATGAATTTATCTAATTTTGACATATAAAGTGACATTTTTTCAAAACTGACTTCTGTTAGCAAACGTCACATTTTTCGTAAACAGTTACATAATGAAAAATATTATGTAGCTGGCGATGAAGAATTAATTTTATCACCAGTTTTTGCATTTACAACGTGTATAGCCTTGCCCTCCACTTAGCAGAAGCTGCTTCTCTTAGCGACATTTCTTTTGTTGAAACTTCGTAGAATTAGAAGTTGATGTCAGAAGGACTCACATAAAATAAATTAAATTTTCTTTTTGTCAAAATTAGATAAAATCTTGTATGAAATGCTTTTTTGTGTAACTCGTGTCATTTTACGGGACCTCGCTCGTTAAACAAAATGATGCATTCCATAACGGGTTACATAAATAGCTATTTTGACATGGAATTTGTTGTTTCGAATAAAATGTCATTATACAAGCCTTATTTCGTTAATTTTAATTAATTGCTACCTTTCTCTTTTCATTAATCATTTCTACTTGGCGCTAATTTGTGTATGTGTGTGTTTGTGTGGATCTCCACTTACTATGGATATTTAAAATCGTACATTCTCTACCACTTCGGACAAAACTGTCCACAATTTGCTTTGATTTCACAATGGAAAATTCAAATAGAACGGGGAAACTGTCGGGTTTTCAAAAGAGAGTATATGCGGTATAGAAAACCACTGTTAAAATGAAATAGGATTGTCCATTTTCTATAAAATTAATTTTCTTTGTTGAATATACTAAATATAGCGTTTGAAATAAGCTAAATCTAGTTATTAGAAGGAAAATATATAGGTTGTTTCATATAGTAATCGAGATAGAGAATGTGGAACCATCCAATTTTTTCAAAAAACTTGAGACGTGGAACAGCCCCAGTTGTGCAAAGATCGCCGGTCACAACAGTGATGCTAATTCGGGGGGTTTTCGTAGCTTTTCAGTGGCATTTTTTGGAAGGAATTTTTAAACTGTATTATTAAATTATAGGCATTTTTATCTATCAACTAACCTAACTACATAGTTTTATAATATATTTCATTAAAATTGTTTATATCATATTTTATAGACAATTATTAATGAAACAACCTGTATATACAGCGCAATTTATTCGACCGGTATCAAAGGGCGTTTTTTTTCAAGAATTTCGTCTTTATGTGACATTTTTCCTCGAAATAGGGGCAAAAAAGAATCGTTTTTTCTTATAAAAACCTTCCACTTTGATATATGAATCTAATAACCGTTATGCATGGGTTTGGGTATAGGTACATACCTCAAATCAAGAAAAGTGTATTGTTGCCGAAGAAAAATATAGGTTACTTTTCAAGGAAATCATTAAAATCAAGTTTTCCACATATATTAACACAACTTTTTAGTGACATCATTCTTTATAAAAAAAACACTGTATATACTGTTTATTGAAAAAAATAACTCAAACAATTAACACAGAGAAGTAAAGAAAACATTACTAAACTAAATAAAGTAAATGAACAGTGTCTCCTTTATATACAGGATGTGAAGTATTAAAATGGAGATTCCCTTCCGTGAATAAACATCAGCTGCATCTACCGAAAGTTGAGATACTTCACCGACTGCTGAAATAACAATTGAATGATGTTATTTGTGTAGTCAATGGAGAGGAATCGTTCTAGCATATTTGTAATTTTTAGGTAAATACCTTTTTGATTGGATGTTGTAGTTTTTTGAATCTGTTATTTAGTGTGGAAGGAAGTTAGCGTTTTCTAGTAATTGAAGTGACAGTGACAAGATTGTTTTAAAAACATAATAGTCCAGTAAACGAAGGTGTCAACATGGGCAACTGGTCCAGCAAGAGCAATTTTTTTTTAAATTTGCAGGTTATGGTAGGCACATTCAATTCCCAAAATGTCAGGTACCTGACCATTGTGGAAGGGTGGGAAAATGGCTCTGAAATTCCAGAAAATCCGTTTTCCCGCGATATCTGCCGAGATTTGACCACTGGAGAATTTTTGTTCAGACGAAAAATAAAGAGCAGTTCCTTACCCACCAAAATGATCCTTAGCATTTTTTCGAAAAATTAGATAGTTTTCGAGATAAATGTCCCGAACGCCGACCCAAAATTGAGCTCCAGGCCGGCTTATAGAGAGCACGCTCTGAGAGCTTGACGTCCCCAAGCAAATTACTAATTTTTTAATAACTCGCGTGAAAATCAATATTTTTTAATGAATCAAAGTGCGGGTGAAAGAAGGGATCTGTGGCTACTAAGGCGTGTTTTTATCCACTCAATTCGTGGTCCTGGGACATTGGAAAACCAGGCCAAAGTTCGTCTTTGCTAGATTTTTTAATGCTTCCATGGATTTATTCATATTATTTTTATTAAGAGTTATTTCAGCCAATCCTATTGGATAAGGGTTCTTTGGGGAGTACTTTATTTATTCCGAAACAATGCTACCAATAATTCGCCCGTATTTTTTTGAATAATGTGTTTTCCAAGAGGCGATTTTTGTGGATTTTTGGAGTTTTCCCGAGCGCTCTGGTTTATCGGGAATTTCTCGATGATTAACTGTCAAACCCGCTTATAATTGATATTGGGAGAAAGGTTAGAATATCCTCTTGCCAATGGTATAATTTTTTTTGGCCCAGACCCCTGGGTTTTCAGGAAAATCGGGGAAATTTCCAGTTTTCTGAGGGAAGACAGCTATTCTTCTGAGTTTTTTCGAGCAGTTTTTTCTCTTTACAGTAAAATTCTTCCCGGTCAAGCATCATACCCGATGAAAGGTCACATACTGAACTTTCCTTTGATATGTGTATCAAGTATTTTATTTGATTCATTAAAAAGAAATTTGTCTC
>CAJUYG010005335.1:0-14145 GCA_910591675.1 Galerucella calmariensis | reverse complement strand
TTTGAAAGAAGCGTCATAAGTTACTACAAAAATATCAACTGCACTATTCAACTCCGAATAGCTCAGAATAGCTTCCTAATGCTAATTGTTTTCCAAGTTGAATAATAATGTGTTATTTATAAAGCAACCTTTTCTCGTTATGCTGCCCTATATACAAAGAAGTTTTAGTTGCGAGTTTTCATAAGTTTTTCCACCAGTTTTGAAAGGATCTAGTGGTTAGGCAAGCATTCTTTATAATATCTACTATACGACATTTTTTTAATCCAATCTCACCCTCCACAAACGATTAGTTTTGTTTTTAGTCGTACCATCAATATTTGAAATAATCGGATAAGCATACAAAATTAAATGACTTTAAAACAAGCTAAAAATTTACGAACGACAGGAAATTAAGAAGATAAAAAAAAGAAAGTACGATATTTACTGCGAAACCAGCTCTGGACCATCGAGAGAAACTAAAAATCTGTGAAATCAAGTTTTTTTCTTGTTGGGCCACAACTCTTCAACAAAAGAATCCACAAGTCATCAATTAATTAATGCTTCACTCATACATAAACAAACAAACGAGTCACCATCACATTCTGTTTGTCTATGTCAAGTATGCTTGTAGGCATTTATGTGTCCTTGTCACTTTCGACTTAGTAAAAGTGTACTTGTAGATTTGAATATGATAAATAACACTCTTCGGGTTGGTTACGAATTTTATAACGGTATCCAATAAGCACCAATACCTTTATTTTTTGTATGTCACTAAGACGCGGCTAAGTTAATATCAATAAGTTTATTACTTTTTAAAACTGAGTTAACAGCAAGGTATGCGTTAGTAATATAATACAAAAATTTGTTAATACTAAATAAATGAAAACAGAAGTCGACAATTTTCTACTTTTTGTGATGCTAAAGGATATCAGTTTGAGCCAAATACTTCCATCAAGAAATTGAATCTAATATTGCAATATTGGCTTTAAATATTCGAAAATGTGACGAAGGAGACTACAAAGAACCGGTAGTTAAAGTAATATGGTATACTGAAATGCTACGAAGTAAATATTATAGAGAATTCAATATTATATTTAACCTCTTCACCGACGTACAGTTTAATTATAAACTTAATACTAAACGTAAAATCCTACAAGGACCACCCGAAAATAAAAAATCCAGCTCTTAATAAATGTGAAGTATTTTCAACGACTAGATCATAGTATATAAATATAAATAAAGTAATAGTAGGTTCACTCCTCGTCGGCTCTTTCATGTAGCGCTGCTAAAGACTTGCCGAAAAACGATTGCAAAAGCACACGTGTGCCGTATATACAGGGGTCGCGCGAATTACTATCTTCATTTCTTGTTGATTTATAAATGGAGCGTTTGGTACGGGGGCTGATAAAAATGTACGTTAGGCTAGAAAACTTATTTCAAAAAACGATGTTGTTTCGCTATGTATTTAATTGTATTTAATTATGATTAATTAACTAGAATCATTCATTTGAATACGTCTTACTACATTATATATATGAAATAAAAAATGTACAAACGAATTCGTTTGAAAAAGCTACTGAGTTAGCGAAACGCGTCACTTTATGTTTAAATACAATGTAGATTTAACAAAATAAAATTGTTTGATTTCATAAAACAAAAAGTACCTAATAATTTCAAATTTTGTAATTTAGTATTGGTAATTTAATTGTATAAAATAAACGCACTTTTGTATACAGGGATAAGAAAGAACTTGAAGGAAAATTTTCACAAGGATGCGTAAATGATACGTTTTGATGTTTGAATCAGCTTGGCGCGGAGGAGAAGTAACTTTACTGCAAAATCATTTATTTCGTATCCGAATAATGGAAAAGAAACTGTAGGTATCGGGTATAATTCTCTATTTTCTAACTGCAGTACTGCAGAGCTCTTCTAATTAACTAAAATATCTCCTTCTATCATGCTATCATTTATTATATATTTTAAGGCATTCGGATTGTCATATTGATAAAAAACTGCTAGCGCAAGCCACATCTTAAAACGTAAAGCTGCGGCCAACTAGCAAAATGGAATTCTAAGAGGACTGAATTGTTGTATAATAGTCGAATAGCGTTGTTTTGAGAGCTTTTATTTCTATTAAGCCTTTTGTTGCAATAATTTTGTTTTTTAAAGAAAATTGTTGTATTAAATGACTATAGTGACTTTTACAATATATTTTTTCACACAATAAAGTTTTTTATTTCTTTTTAATAAAATCAAACAGCGGACATTTAATAGAAAGAAATAAAAAACTTTATTGTGGTTTGATTCCCAAAAAATAAGAGAAAAAATAATAAATACAAGGAACTTACAGAAGATATTTACAATATATGCTATAACGCATTTTACGATCATTTCTTTTAAAATGATATAATACCTTATAAGTTAGTTTATACAATATCAAAAATATCATTTTATAAGACTTTTATACCTATTGTATAAGAGTTCTATAATATACTATATAACTAACAGCTACAACATTATAAAATAGTTACTTAAACTTGTCTTATTGAAGCTGTATAATGTTGTATAATAAATATTGTATAGCATTCAATTGCGTTGCATTATAAAACAATTTTTAGTTATATAGTGCCTAAATATTCTTCGTTATAAAACAGTTGTTGTATACCGTTCCATTTGACAATAAAATATTGTTTAAGGCATTTCTTTGGGATAAAATTGTTGCTTTATAAATCGCCATGTTTAAATAAGCAATTGTTGTACCGCTTTTGCCGCCATTATAAGGAATTGAGTGGGAAACATGAAACTATATTGAAAAATGTAACTTTATCATTATTTAGAGAATTATATTGTGAAAGAATATCCATATGAAGTGATAAACTATTGAAGCCATAAAAAAAGTTTTTTAGGTTATTCTATTTTATTATTATTTTTAAGTAAGTATTGAAGCGCTTCATTTTCTTGCCAAATATATACCTATAATCTATCAGTAAAATTTGCGGCGCATCAAAATTTGTGCTATTAAGCCATCCAAATGAAATTATAATTTTTACTATCGATGTCCGCCCAAGCGGCCCAAGTCGTTTTGATAAATCTCCATTTCTACAAATGAAATGTATGATGCACGTTCAAGTTGAAATATAATTTGGTTCTGATATTCTTCATTAAAATATGAAATTCTCTTATAAACTGCTAGATGACAAAATGTTTCCAAAAATATATTGCATTATACAACCATTTTGTAAGACCTTCATAGTGCCGCTTCAATCCCATTTTATAGATGTGACTACATGACACACTATTAAATCATTTTATAGTAGCTGTATAAATGATTATAAAACAGTCATATAAGAGTTGTATAAACTTTTAATAGAAATTTTATACAACCAAACAGTTCTATAAAAATGATCCCTATTCAGTTGTATAAGGATCATATAATTGTTTTGTAGACCGTTATAAGAATATCTTGTAGCTGTTTATACAAACCTTATAGAATTTAAATTGCTACTTGGGCGTGAAGTCCACCAGTGGAATAACGAACCAATTTCGCGCGACTGTTTTATATATAGTCCTCGAAAACCCCCGAGGAACGCTTCCCATGGACTATTCAATTTTCCCCCAGAATGACTCCCCGAATACTCCTGAAGAGGCGCCCTTGAGCGCCCCCGGGTAATTCCAATGCCAGAATTCAGCATCCTTGAAAACCCCTGAGTAACGAGTTTGGAGCGACTTTCATGCACATAGCCACCCCCGTGCACCCCTGGGTAATTCTAATGTTCGAGTAACGATTTCCGAGCGATTTTTCCAAGTTTCCAATCGTTCCCATAATGGTGCAAGTAATGATGCAATTGGACCTTCCTGAACACAATGCAAAAAACCGCATCTCGATATCTGTTTTCTCTATTCTATTTCTCTGTTTTTCCTAAATGCCCTGGTCTAATAGCTAGGTAAATTTTTTTCCAAATATTGCAGAGCACCTTAAAATTTCTACCACGAGCCGTCACTGATAGTATGTATGACTTAACCTTTAAATATTAATATTGTCTTTTGATAATTAATTGAACAAACTAAGTTAATCAAATTCAAATAATAAAATTAACATCAACAAATATATTTGTCGAGTGCGGTTATTATTAAAAGCATGAACTTTTGAGATTTTACATTTGTTTGTCTGAATATCAAACTTATTCATATTTTTTTGTGTCTTTATGTCCATGCGTACATTATGTAGCAGATAAGAAATAAAAGCTCAATTGTTGTAAACTAGTATGACATAAAATTAGTTTCGTATCGCGCACCTTAGACAAAATTAATATTACTGCTATAGAAATGTTATATTAATATTCATACCAAATCCATATGGTGCAAAACGTTCTGGAATGAATAGTTTGCCTTCTTCGTTCAAAAACCTCTCTGGTCTAAACACTTCTGGATCTTTCCAATAACTCTCATCATTATTTATTGAATAAAAACTGAATAGCAAGGTTGTATCCTGTAAATAATATATTTTAATACATAATAGAATATTTATACGTGATATACCATTTTTTGATAATTCGAAAATTGTTGTCAGTTGAATTATAATTAAAAATACATGAGATTCCTTCATTCTGTAATTTCAGAGATATTTGTTCCGTTGTTCCACACAGAAACGCATTGAGCGTATGTATATATGTAAGTATATTGGGGTGACATTCACTGAGACCTTAAAGATCTATTACTTACTTCTACTGAGTCTCAGAGACTAGTAGCTTCCACAGTCCTATTTCCTGGCGGAATTTGACATATATCCAGGCTTAGGTGAATGTAAATCTCTCAAATCAAATAATCTCCTAGATGTTGTGCACCAGAATTCTGAATTGCTGTGCAATTCGCAAGTATGTGGTTAGAGGTTTCTTCTTTCATGCCACAGAATCTACATTCTTCTTCCTCCACTATTTTGGGCTTTTTCAGGTAATCATTCAGGTGACAATGTCCCGTTAGGATCCCTGTTAAGACTCTTAGTGCAGTTTTACCATTTAATAGATCTCAACGGATTGTAGTCACCTAGAAGAATATTTGATTGTCTAAGTCCTGCTTGATTTTTCCAATGGTCAGATCTGTCTTATTTTCGGCTCTGCCTATTTCTTTCAATATTACATTGAAACTGATGCCGCAAAAGGGTGTTTCAGACCCCCTCTTCGCTAGTTCATTTGCTTTTTCATGTATTTCAACCCTAGTGTGTCCTGGTATCCATTAGATTAGATTAGAATTAGAGTGGCTCTTTGTCCTATCCCACTGCGACCTTTTCAGATCTATTGTGGTCCTCCCTATATTTAGAGCTCAATATCTAGCTTTATTCTTTTCATTAGACCTAATATCCTGGATACCGCCTCCTTTGCGTAGCTCTCTGCCCCTTGTTTTTCTTCTCCGAATAAGTGAAACCGCACCCTTGCTAGGCCTTCGCACTCACAGAGTATGTGATCCGCGGTTTCTTCTTCTTCCTGGCAGAACCTGCATAGGCTGTCATCTGCAAGGCCAATTGCATGCATATATATGTTTCCTCAGCCTACAATGTCCGGTCAGCATTCCCACCATCATCCTCGTCGTTTCCCGACTTTGACTTAGTAGGACGTGTGACAGTTTTGTCGAAGGGCTTTTAAGGAATAATTTTGCGTGTCTTTGTCCTGGGGTTTCATACCACCAGCGCAACGCCTGGTTGTTTATCCATTTGTGGATGCTCTCTTTACTTAGGCATTTTGCAATTCCACAGGAAGGTTCTGGCCCTATCATGACCTCCGTTGCTCCCTGCTTGGCTAATTCGTCAGCCTTTTCATTGCCTTTTATTCCTTGGTGGCCTGGTACCCATGCTAGGGTCACTATATTATGACTACCTAGTCTGCTTAGTGCCTTCCGACACTCCCACACCAGATTTGAAGTTATCTTATATGAGCGTATCGCCTCAAGTGCTGCTTGGCTGTCGGAGTAGATGACGATTCTTTGGTTATCGACCTTATGTCGCATCAACTCTTCTGCACAGCATTGCACCGCCAGTACCTCTGCCTGGAAGACAGTAGCATATTTCTCTAGGCTTAGAGAGATCGTGATCTTCTCTTGTACCCCATATATTCCAGCTCCTACTCCGGAGTCTGTTTTCGAGCCATCAGTCATCTCTCTGGGATGTAAACTGTATAGTCGTTTTTAAAGCTATATTGTGGGGCAATCTGATCCGTTGGCATTCTCAGTATTGGATCTGCCTTTATTTCTTCATATAGCTCTTTGTAGACCTTGCCGTGTTCTTGGCTTATCGGAGAAGGTCCCTGTAATAATCTGTGACTAACAGATCTTGCATTTCCTTGTATGAGGATATGTAGTGGTGGTAGGTTTACTATTACCTCCAGGGCCGCCGTCGGAGTCGTTTTCATGGCCCCTGTGATATTTAGACAGGCCTGCCTTTGAATACCTCTTAGCTGCCTCTGCGCTCCAATCTGCAGTGTCCTGTGCCACCAGGACACTGGTTATCATTGGCCTCACAACCTGTGTATATAACCATTTGGTCATGTTGGGATTTAATCCTTAATTTTTTCCACACATTTGCCTGCACCTTCCAAGGGCGATTCTGGCCTTGTGTGTGGTGATTCTGGTATCCATAGTAAGGTGACTATATTATTTTCGCCTAGTTCATTGAGTTTGCCCAGGTATTCCCACACCACTGATTACACAAGAGCTCAGTGCTTTAATGGCTGCTTGAATATCCAACATAATGATAATCCTTCGCCTTCTATATCCTTTGTCAATATTGAACTGGGCACACTTTCTTATGGCATGAATTTCCCCTTGAAAGATACTTGGGTCTCGTGTCTTTCACATCGATTACACAAACATATTGATTTGAAACTCAAGTAAGAAACCAATAGTAAGCTTATCTAAATTGGGCTACGAGCTGATACCCCATCCAGCATATTCCTCAGACTTAGCTCTTTGCGGTATGCCGCCAAGAACGCTAAGCAACTCAAGAATTTATATATTTCCATCTATCCATATCCTCTGTTTAAATCCACATCTACCGGATACAATTTTTTTGGTTGTACATAAAACCTTGTACATCACACGTACGTTGAAACATAACTACAACATTCGTTGTGTAATGTTTATAAACGCTCTTATAATGTAAATGACTGATGTGAACAAATTAATGATGATGATATTTATATCGAAACAATTGTCAATTTACTTGCAATTTACACATTTTTACAAATATATTGTGGAGTCATTTAGAAACAGTTAGTTTCATTTAAAACCATATGATGAGTAGATTCCACGAAGTGAGGGTTTATACAGTTAACTAAATTAATGTTTAATTTTTTTTGCACGTACCTTGGGAATTGTGTAACATCCCAAATGAGTATCCTTTATAGTTCGTTTTGGTCCACTGACAGGAATGACGTGGCAGTATCTTTGAACTTCGCAAATGACTGCTTCTATGTAAGGTACCCTAATTAAAAAAATATACGACAAATAAAAGTGGACGTATGAAAAGATTTTAAACTATTACCTCGCTCTTCTGCTAAAACTTATATCTTCCGTTTTATCGAAAGCTTCATTTAAAACGTTTCTTACTTTTTCTTGTACGTCGGGGTACAAGATCATCATCAAAAAGGCGAAATCTAACGTATTACTTGTTGTCTGAGAACCTGCTATGAATATATCCAGACATACCATCAACAATTGTTCTTCTACAATAATTAAAATCACAACAAAATAATCATAATTTTAATAAAATAGTAGTAATTGGAAGAAATAATTTACCTGTAAATGTAGTTGTTTTTCCATCACTTTTTTTCATTTCCGATATGAAAGAATATATCAAATCATCGTCCCTTCCTTCTATCCAGGATTCATAATGTTCGGTTATTGTTTTCATTAACAAAACTTTGAGTTCTCTATTCAATTCTACAATTAAGTTATAACCGGACATTTCTGGAGCTACAAATCTTAACCAAGGGAATGTATTTAACACTCCTCCAGCCATATTGAAAGCTAGAGCTCTTTTATCCAATAGATCTAACAATAACTGTAGACCTGGATCATAACGATCTAATCTGGACCCTATGAATAAAAATAAATTAATAACGCGGACATTAGACATGAGAGATAAATATTGAGAGTTTGAAATCTCAAGTACTTACCAGTTAACGATCTCCATAAAACGTTTAACACAGATACAGACATGATTGGTACTATTCTAATTTCATCCTCGTCACTTTGTTTTAAAATCGACAGAATATCTATAACTTCTTCTCGGACCATGTCATCCATAGTTCTGAAGCCAAAGCCGAGAGCTCGAAGGTGGGTGACCATAAAGTGTCTTTGTATTTTCCAGTGTTCTCCGTCAGTACCAACAACACCTGCGGAATTAAATTTCCTTTTCGAGATACGAGAACAAATCTAACGAAAATATTAATACATTTAGGCGACACTGCACCAAAAATTTCAATGGTTAAGAAGTTTGTTGTAATCGTACAAGCACAAGTTACTCCGAACGTTTCAGTCGCACAAAAGAGGTCGATACCCCATCCAGCATATTCCCTAGATTTAGCTCTTTGCGGTAATTTCCTGTTTCCAAACCCCGCACTTTTTAAGTGCAGATCCGGTTTCGGTCAAAATGAATGAAATTTTGGTACCTTGTACGTCTCGAAATGGCGAACAAAAGTTGTCACGGGAAAAAATACCGAAAACCCCAAATAAAGTCAATAGTCCAAGAGCCCCAGCCAAAAGAGTAGGTTCTGGAAAAAATGTACGGGAACAGGTATTATTTCCTTTGAATATGTTCGTGGGTGTCCCCTGAATGTAAATCCAA
The DNA here is from genome assembly GCA_910591675.1 of Galerucella calmariensis. Lineage (NCBI taxonomy): Eukaryota > Metazoa > Arthropoda > Insecta > Coleoptera > Chrysomelidae > Galerucella > Galerucella calmariensis. The sequence goes on along the minus strand of CAJUYG010005335.1, from coordinate 5,330 downwards.
GTTGGCGTTATGGGGGGCTTCACTTCAGCCGCCATCTTGAAAAACACGTTTTACTAAATATCTCGCGAACCGCGCATCGTACGACAAAAATTGTAGAAATCATTATTGTAGATAATAATATTATCCATCTTTTTTAACCGAAACTTTTTTTGTATAACGCATAGGTTTTTAATTATAGCGCTTCAAACTTTTTTCAATATGGTTTTTATGAATATTTAGTTAATGGTCAATGATAAATTGAAAATGGTGGTAACTGAATTGTAGAGCATAAAATTTTCTATAAATTTCATTGGAAACTTTTTTCCGTAGCATTCATAGTTTAGGAGCTATTACGCTGTAAATGAGATTATAATGCTGTATATTCATCATGCGCTAGGGTCATTCCCTCGCCTGTTTGTGACTAAGCGTTAAACGTACCGGTTACAGGGCTGCAAGCATGCGCAGTGGCGCATGTGGCCAGATATGAAGGAAATTATATATATTATTCGAATTGTGTGTTATAATTCTTTTCTTTCCAATATATTATGTTGCGTCTAGTTTTCTCTCGTTACTTATTTGATTTATAAGCACATGTAAATATTTTTTTGGAAAAGGGGAAAAGCCCAGGTTCAAAACGGGCTTCGAACCTAGGACCTCTTGGTTGTTAGCTCAGTATGCTACACACTTCTTTTTCTTTTAGTGATTTCGACAACAATAATTTTAGACAGAGAAAAGTGCAGACGAATATACACAGTATTTTACCAAATTTTCAAACGGGTTAGGGGCCGTTCATAAAATACGTTCGCACATTAGGGGGGCGGATGGGTCTTGGTGAGTGTGACAAGGGGGGACCGGGGGTCGAAAGACAACGTGACGTTCGCGACTTCAAAAATTTTACTAGAGTATTTCTCTCAATAATTTTTTTAAAAGTTTTGTCATGATAGAAGTCACTCATTTCGTATTAGTAAATTATACAGATTATCAAACTTATAAATGTATTTACATTCAATCAAAGGGGGTATTTGGATTTTGTGACGTAATATTGATAGGGGGTAACAGAAAGTGTGACACAGCGTGACAACCGGGGGGAGGGGGTCTAAAAATCCCAATTTCAGCGTGACGTGACTTAGCGATTTTTCGAAAAACTCAGATTCACGTTAAATTAAAAAAAATGAAAAATTCAAATTGAATACCAACCTTCATATTCTTCTATTAAAAAAGAAATAAATCATTTTTAATATTACAATATATTATAATATACAATATAAAATAATACTGTACAATATAAAATAGCATAATACAAGCATAATGTTGATTAATAATAATAATAATATCAAGAATAACAATAGCAATTCGTACGATGTAGCGTGATGCACTATTGTTTTTTGCACCATTGACAATCTTTTATATGATGATACCGTTTTAAGCAACAATAAAGATCGATGAATTATTAGTTGTTCTCCACATTATTTATAATTTTAATTGATTCGGTACACAGCTGTATTGATATTTTTTGATCACTTCATGCCATTTTATGCGTTATGAAATGGTTTTCGTATACAACGAGCAATATTGCCCCTGATAATGTACGAGGTGCAAGTTTTACCATGCTGCAACTCCTAAACTATAAGTGCTACGGAAAAAAAATTCCGATGAAATTTATGGAAAATTTCATGCTCTACAATTCGGTTACCACCATTTTTAATTTATCATTGACCATCTAAATATTCAGCAAAAACCATATTGAAAAAAGTTTGGAGCGCTATAATTAAAAACCTATGCGTTATAAAAAAAGTTTCGGATAAAAAATATGGAAAATCCACAATAATGATCTTCACAACTTTTGTCGTACGATGCGCGGTTCGCGAGATATTTAATAAAACGTGTTTTTCAAGATGGCGGCTGAAGTGAAGCCCCCCATGACGCCAACTTAGATTTACATTTAGAGGACACCCCTGAACATATTCAAAGGAAAAAATACCTGTTCCCGTACATTTTTTACAGAAAATACCCGGCTCTTGGCCTACAATTTTGACGTCTTAAAGTATAAAGATAAGCAAATTGGTGGCAAAATATTCAATCACAAAAGCTGTAAATAAGAATATAATAGGTACGTATTTTGTTACTGCTAGCATAACCGAGAAACCGGAATACACGGCTTGAACAGTGACCTTATTTGGGGTTTTCGATAGTTATGCCCATGAGAATGTTCGCCATGTTAGGACGTACAAGATACCAAATTTATAATCATTTAGACTGGGACCGGATTTGCACCTGAAAAGAGCGGTTTGAGTCAAAGCTAAACTTTTTCCATTTCCGTTAAAATTCAGGTGGCTGCTTGCTTTCAATGGCTGTCAACCTGCCACCTGGATCTAGCAAATATACACTGAGAGGTGGACACATACTAAAAAGAAAATTAGAAAACCTAAATGAAATAGCTGTAGGGAATTCCGTGTATACACAAACACTACAACCGCGGCAAGGGTCAACACATAATATATGACCAGAAAGCGGGACAATAACGAGAAAAGAGTGCGACTCTTACTAGAAACTCATTTTACCTAAAGAAATCCTATAGAGCTAATCTTCCCGACGAGAATGAAAAACAATTACTATAGCTAGTACCGAAATAATAACAAGGGATGTGCACACCATCTATATTTCAAGACTCCAGGAGCCGACAGGACTTTTCCAGCTCCCAGCATTGCTCCATGAAGGAAATAACGAAATTCTATCACGTTTATCTGGAAGCAGTCGAAACATTTAAGCTACTGGTCTACATAGGGGGGCACTAGCTGCTTTTATTTAAAAACCGAAATTGTTCAGACTAATCAGCCTAAGATCGTTTGTATTTGGGACGATTGTTCTTCACCCATATCAGCAGTTTGAAAATTTCGTTCGATTCTACTCCACTAACCATCCATAAACGACATGCCAAAATATCATTCACTTCGTAATACTTTCCAGGTACCTCTATATTACAGAGGAAGGAACAATATTGGAAGAAATAGGTCAAGCCTAAAAAAAAGATCTGACCATTGGAAAGATCTAGTGGAGCCTGGACAATCAAAGGTACCTGAATGACTACAACACGTTGAAAACAAATATACTCTGTACTAAGAGTTTCAACAAATGTACTAACGGGAAACTGTCACATAAATGGTCATGTGAAAAAGTTTAAATTTGTGGAGGAAGAAGAATATGGATTCTGTGGTATGCAAGAAAAAACCTCCACCCAGTGAATGTCACCCCAAAATACTATGATGCTATGGTCATTACAAAATACTAAAAAAATTATATTGTAATCATTTATGTGAAAATGTTAGTCGAAATTGTATTTAATTGAAAATAAAATTGGGAAATTTTGAAAGAAATATGCGAAATAAAAAAGATAGCTGTCAGGAAAATAGTATAAAAAAGATTTTTTTGTAGAATAGAATTATAATTATTTTGAACTGGAATTGGAGAGCAATTAGAAAAAAGAAGAAGAAATAATAATAACATACAGGATTACACAAAAGTAAGAAAAATTTGATAAGTTAAATATTTCATTGGGCCCAAAATTAAAATATGAAAAGAATTATTTTAAATAAAATATCACATCTGAATATACATAATTCACAAATAAAAATGAACAATTTTAAGAAATATATGAGGGGAAGAAAGCGCAGAAGATTGAAATTTTAAAAAACATTAACTTTCTTGGTGTGAGAGCGTTCTTTTTTGTTTGTAGCTATTTTTCTTTCTTTCATATTGGTATTGATTTTTGGTTAGTACGTATTTGTTTGGTTTTTAGCCTCACACCATTCTTAAATAATTATAGCGGGAAAACAGGGGAATCTAATTCGGTTATGTTAAAATTTAAGCGGAATACTAACCTTTACCAGTTCCCATAGATCGAAGCTTCAAGAAAAAGTTTCTTGGTCTACCGTTAAATGCATGTCCATAAGCTACTTCTTTTACCAAATCATATGAAGACACAACGACCAGTTTTTCTGTTCCCAATTTTAATCCTATGACATTAGAATTATAGATTTTGGACAATTTAGCAAAAGCCTTATGCTGTCCACCTTCAGATTTTGATAAATTTCTCAAAGTTTGGAAATTGCCCAATATAGGATACCATGTTGGACCTAAAAAGTATTTTGAAATGAAGTTTCATCACTGCTTATTAATGTAGGTATTTAAAAGTCCTCTTTTAGCCCAACTAGCTTATTTACATTTCTAAGATGTATGGAAACATAGCAAGCAAATTTTTTTCACTAAAATCTTTTCCAAAATAAAGATTCATTTAAAATAATGACGTTGTAAAGCTGGAAGTAGCAAAAATATTTTTCTTTGAATCAATTTTTTAGTATTCAGGTCTCAATTTTCGCTAAATTTATTATGTTACTTGGCATTTTTTTAAATATGGATTTTTGCTTACCTGGTGGAAAATTCCGAGGTTTTCGCATCGTGAAATACAATAAAATTACGATAAGGATAATTAAAATTATAAAAAACATTTTCACTAAACCGTTGATAAAATTGATCTATGAAAAAGGAAGTTTCGTATGTTAATTTATAATAATTCATTCAAAACAAATTTATTTTTATTCTAACGGAATAATAAAGATTAAATATGTTTAGTTAGTGATATTTATGCAAATAAATTACTTTCAAAGATAAAAAAAATCCAAACAATAACAATTCAAACATAATTTTTTTATTACCCCACTCTGTATTTTTTGCTTTATTCTCTGCTAATGAACTAGAACCATTATATCTGTAGGGTGCGCAACTTACAATTACATTTTCTACTGATCTCAAATATTTATTGGACCTTCTTTTTCTACTCAGTTCCTGCAGAAGTTCTTGGAGACTAGTAGTTCCTCCTGTCAAGCAAGAACGGTCTTACACCTCTGGGATAAGTTAGTTCAATGTCTTTTATACTGTCCATAAATATTTGACACCTCGTTTATTTCCAATGAAATTGAACATTTAACACCAAGTATGGCAAAGGTAATTTGTTATCATGTGTACAGTACAGTGTCCTGCAGTGTCTTCAAATATCTCTTACCCAGTTTCAACAGCCTGGTTGAGAGTTCCTTGTCTACCTAGTCCAGTAAACTCTTTGTATGAAGGTGCCTTTGTGTCAAACCAAACTAGTAGTTTTTTCGAATAAAAGAGGATAGAGTACTGATGTTCGAAGAAGAACTCGAAATATCCAAAGAAGTCAAATATCTGGGAGTTACTCTTGATTCCAAACTGAATTGGAAGACACACCTGGAAAAAAATTAATACTAGGCTTTTCAAAAAAACATGTATAGTTATAGTCTGTACAGAAAGTACGAGGAGTAATAAACCCTAAT
>CAJUYG010005334.1:0-13348 GCA_910591675.1 Galerucella calmariensis | reverse complement strand
TATATATATATATATATATATATATATATATATATATATATATAATATATTATCAAAAACCCAATTACCATAGTATATGGTGTAGGGTATACTTTTACAATTATACTTATTCCAACTAGGTACATCGCATTATGCTTAAGACATATATATCCATTTTTTCATCGATGCTCCGGTCCAGATAGAATTTTATTCATGTACAAATTTAGCCCATTGTTTTTTATCCCTCGCCATTGTTTTTGCTTCTGTCCATGTTTTACCTTTTTCTTGCAGTATGCCTACCATAACACCATCCCATGTTTGTTTTGGTCCTCCCTTTTTTCGTTCTTTTTTGTATTTTTGATTGCCATACTTTTTTAACTGGTCTTGTATCGTTCATTCTTTGTAAATGTCCCCACCAGCTTAATTGTCTCTTCTCAATAAATTTAGGTGTTGATTCTATTTCAAGGTCTTCTCTTATTCTCGTATTTCTTATTTTATCTTTCTTTGTGACTCCTTTAACTCGCCTAAGATACTTCATCTCAACTGCTTGTATTCGACTCTTTTGTCTCTTTGTTAATACCCAGGATTCACATCCGAATGTTAATATTGGCCGGTAAATTGTTTTGAATACATTTAACTTTGTTTTCTTGGGAATTTCTTTTTTATTTATAAATGTCGAATTCATCGTGTGATAAAGTTTCATCGTTTTTTGTACTCTATTGGTAATTTCGACTTCCTGCGTTCCATTTTCTTCTATTTCTACTCCCAAGTATTTATATTTTCTAACTTGCTCAATTTTTATTACATCTAACTGTATATTTAAATGGTTTTGTCGGTCCTATAACCATAACTTTGGTTAACTGTCATTCCAAATTCTTCAGATACCGTGCTCCATATTTCGATATTCTTTTGTAAATCCTTCTCTTTCCCTGCCATAATTATTAAATAATATATAATATTATTAAGGAAATACATTGGAAAAGAGTTCATTTTCAACAAAGTATTCGAAATAATGCATATACGCAAGAGGGCGCTGACTTTTATTTGTAGCTTCACACCGATTCATATGTAACCACGGAAATCAAATACCAGAACAAAGCTGAGAGAATTATACTTACCTGGCGTAGGGGTTGCCGTTATCAACATGGCATGGAGATCCCCCCAGAACAAGGATTTTTCATTGCACTAATTAATAATGTTGCATTGGTAAATGGTAAATGAAAAATAAGAGGTTGACAGAAAGGTTAACTTATTAACTTCTATATCATGTACATAGCACCTAAAAAGTATATGCATTGCATGCAAGAAACTTCAGAAGAGCATGTGCAAAGTACATTCTTTTCATGAAAGGAAGTGTATTTGATATGCGTAGGTCCTGCAAATAATACGAGATATCCTTAGCATTTGTCTTGCATCTAGACTAGCACATGTACCTATAGGAGATTAATAGCACTCGGATAGAAATATAATATATACGCCGATAGCACATGCCCATGATGTACCTACTGTATATGAGAAGGCCTATAGCTGGAAAATGCGTAGCATGTGAAAAGGATGTGCTATCACATGCGTGTTAGCACTTTGTTTTTTAGTGCTGGGTACATACTCAGCATCTTATAAGAACATCTTTCATCGCATTCTGAAAATCTGACCAGCATGTGACTAGGGCGCAACACAATCTATTTATAGCACTTGGTTTGGTATTATTTGAGAACATGCTTTGCACATCCATGTTCTTTTTGAAAATATTCCACGCATATGCTTAGCATGTCAAATTGCTATGTTGGAAAATGCTTAACTATTTTAAACAATCTAACCTCCAAAATGTGGTTAGTCTCAACCACCAGGTTTCTCTGGTGGTACATGAATTGACATGCAACAATTTAGAAGTGTATCATATATTACAAATTGAAAGCTTGCTACAAAAACAAAGTGTGCCCAAGTAGGTACTTTCGCCAATTGAGGCATCTTCAGAGTCTTCGTCACAACCCTACAATTTAAAATGGTGTCCGAAAATTATTTGAGAGATATTGTCCACAAGTTCTTTATAATTGATTAGTTCAGTATTGTGCTCCTCTCTCCTTTTGTTTGTTTTTATTACTGTGAATTATTTGTAACGCTATTGTGAGTATAATGATAGGTATGTTATTCACTTTCTACTATTACCAAGATAATATTTTTTAGTTTACCACATAAATTAATAATTTAAACAAGCAGTCATTATGATTGGCTAATAAGTGGTGGATATGCATCCATACTCAGGACGCTTTAATATTGTATAATCCAATAATGCAATATTGATATCCCCCAAAAACAGACAGTATTTGTTTTACCACTATTATTTACGTATTTTGTAGATCCTGTAGGTCCTGATTGTTGAATGTATTCAAAAATATATAGACAGTTTATGAGAGCCAATTTGGTTCAGATTGCATTATATTATATCTTGGTATGGTATACAAATTAATAAGCATATATTGTGTGCTTTTAATCTATGAATCTTACTGAAAGTTTCTTACTCCATGAAAAAATGAAAATACTCACTTACAAAACTATACGATCAGGAATATAAGTTAAATGTTATAATTAAATTAAAAAGTTTGTAGAGTGATAAATTGAGGGCATGCTAGACAAACTGGAATCAATCAATCAATTGTGATAACAAGACAGTGTATCCAATTGATTTAAATTAGTAAATGGTGAAAAATGTTATTAATAAAATTCACAGCAACTCATCAACTTATTTTATAAGTTCTTAAAATAAAAGCAAGAAAGTGAACATGATGAAAATAATCTCGTGATGAAACTGAAATAACAGATATCAATAATTATTTTGTGATGAAAGAATTACTTAGCGAGTGTCCCTATTTCAAACTTCTCTGGAGTGAAAAGTGATAGGAAGTTGCGGTTTTCTAAGATTTTTGTTTGTAAATGCTCAATTACAGATATAATATGCTCTGAGGTTTTGGAGGGACTTTTTCAAATTCAAACATCAAATGTTCATCTTGTGGACATTAGTTCCATCATTCCTCTCTACATACCTACTTATGTTTCATTTTCTGTTTTGACAGGTCTGTGTATAGTGTAACTAATGTCAATGTGATGACCTTGAATTGTATTACAAAATTTATGCAGGTTAATTTTAATCCACTATATTGATTTAAATTACATTTGAAAAGCATTATTTCACAATATTCGAATTTATAAAAAAATTTTATGCACATCATTTGGCGGCTTTTTCCTTCAAAGGGATTAAAAATATGGGTCATCACATTAACAATAGTTACACTATACCAGTATCATCTGGGGAAAGCATGGACTGTATTGTCTTATTTCATGGACAAAGGGACAAAATTTGGAAATAAATAAAATATAACAATGAAAATTTAAACAAAATATGAACCAAAAAAAAGCATATAACTAAATACAGAACAGAATATGATACAAACTCAACATATTATAATTCAATATTGATATCTTACACAATACTAAATGTTGAATTATGTAACTCAAAAGCTTTTTAACTGAATACACGTATCCCAAGATTGATGGGGCGAAAGGGATTGAAATTTGGTATTCTTTAAAATAGTATCCGCAATATGTCCTACTACTCAAACCACAAATTCAACGAATAGCCCCTTTTTGGAATTTAAGCATAAATTCGAAGAGGTGCAAACTACACTACCTCCAGAGAGGCTAGCTATGTATGTATGTATATTGGAGTGACATTCACTAAGACCTAAAAGATCTATTGTGCCCCCAGAGGATATATTAGGATATCTGCAATCTTCAACTTAGGTAACTGTCTTCTATCCAATACTTTCCTAGGTGCTTTGCTCTGGGATTCTGAAGTATGTGGATAGAGGCTTCTTCTTCCATGCCACATAATCTATATTCTTTTTCCTTTTTTCTTGGCGATACTGGCCATTAAGCGGTATCCGCCAAGTAAAGAGACCTATCAAAAATTGTATCCTCTGCCATAGGTTTGATGCACAATTCGCGTCACAGCTCATGGCCCCCTTACCCTTGGACAGGGTAAAAGTTTCTCGACCTTTTGCAAAAACAGGAGTCGACTTCGCCGGTCCCATCCAGACACGAGCATCTCGCTTGAGAAAAGCTCCTTTACTCAAGTCCTATTCAGCGATATTTATTTGTATGGTGACCAAAGCGGTCCACATAGAAGTAGTGGGTGATCTCACTACTGATGCTTTTATAGCCTCTCTCAAGCGGTTTATTGGACGAAGAGGTAACCCTAGCACTATATATAGTGACAACGGAACTAATTTCGTCGGCGCTAATAACCAGCTCACTTAGCTTTGTTTTCCAATGTCATGACAATTTTGATCATATTCGAACATGGTTATCCCAATCTGAGATCACCTGGAAGTTTATTCCAGCCCGTAGTCCTCACTGGGCAGGCCTATGGGAGGCAGCGGTTAAAAGCGCCAAGTCTCACCTCACTCGGCTCTTGAAAATGTCAATCTTCACCTTTGAAGAGCTTTCTACTACCATAGTTCAAAATGAAGCCATATTGAACAGTAGACCTTTGTACCCTCTGTCAACAGATCCTTACGACTTGTCCTCTTTGACCCCAGGGCATTTTATAATTGGATCCCCTTTAACTGCTTTTCCAGAACAGAACGTGTCAGACATTCCCGTGAATAGACTTACCTTTTGGAAACAGTGCACCAGAATTCAGTAGGAGTTTTGGCGGAGGTGGTCAGTGGACTATCTTCACCAATTACAACATAGGCCAAAATGGCAAAAATCCGAGAAAAACCTAAAACTTGGACAATTAGTTTTAGTCCTATCTGAAGATCGGCCACCGTTGGATTGGCCCTTGGCCAGGGTGATAGAACTTTATACCGGACGTGACGGTGAAGTTCGAGCTGTCAAAATAAAAACTGAGGATGGTGAATATACCAGACCTATTGTTAAGTTAGCCCCTCTCCCTCTTCCAGATTAATGCCTATCTGTGGATACTTTCAAGTGTCATCTTTGTCGCTTCTTTACTGCTCGAAACTATTTGTAAAAGTTTAAACTCCCGTTTTATCCGCCCCCAGTATATTTAAACAACAGTTTAAACAGAGTGCTTTCTTTTCAAGTGAAGACGCATCTCCGTCCGCTACAGCCTAATTCGCCCCTGTTTTGAAAACCTCCGCCTTACAGCGCAAGACCGATAAACCCCCAATCCCCCTCTTCGATGAAAATGTCTAAAAAACGTTAGCAGTCAGGAAGTTGATCTACAAGGGAGTGGTCGCTCTCTATGTCGATGAAATGTCGATAATATCGATTGCCATGTTTTTTCCGTTATTGTGATTTAAAGTGTTATGTAATATTATGTTCTTTGTATAAATTGCTCGCGATAGTAGTGTTTTGTGAAAGGTCGTAGGTCAACACCTTTTTATTTAGAATTTATAAACTTTATATGCCGGCATCCGCAGTGTTGCCCAATTGCTCTACGAAGCTTACTTGATTTTTTCTACATTCCATTTGTTTGTAACTGTTACAGGTCTAAGAGAACACTTAGATTACAAGATTTGTATTGTACTTATATTTTCTTTCTGGACCTCAGGACGAGGAATTGTCCATTTTGTTATTTACATTTTCACTCGCTGCCAAGTATTGCACTAGTCTGGTTTTATATATCTTTTCCTTGGCTTGGCAGAACGCAATATAAGGTATAACCGGAAGTGTGTACTTTCTAACCTATTCCGCAATCCCAATCAGATAGTTTTTCCCAGACCTCTGATATTGTTAAAGGTATACAGTCTCTAGCTGTCTAACTAGAGTGGTCCTTCGAAAATCATTAGTTTTGACCTGCTCAAAATTATGAGAGGAAACCCGCCAAAAGCAAACAATTTTGGATTTATGTTGGAGCCAGCAAATGATAACTCCATTTTTTCACAGACGGTAAAAAAACGACTCAAATATTGAACAAGGCCGTATCGATAATATTGTCGATAAATTTGAACAATGATGTTTTTTAATAATTTTGTGATCTTAACATTGATACAAACCCCCAGTAATTGATGTGTTTATATTCTCTCGATAATTATAAGTTATCACATATGGTTTTTTTCGAATCATTATTTATATTAACAGTTTTTTACAGGTGTGCTTTTGCCCAATCAATACAAAATGAATAACATTTCTTTCACATTCCCTCCTTCTCCCATATTAACTCAGCCTACCGATATACCTTTGGATTTAATGTGCAATGAGTCCCATTCACCTGATAGATGTAAAGAGAAGGATCGCTGTAATTGTGTTCATCTAGAACATATACCATTGGGTAGCACTACAGAACTGGTACTTATAGATCAAGGTAACTAGAATCTAATGAATGATATTTTTGTAATTTTAAGGAAAAACAGCTTCAGATGATAATATTGAGATTGAAAATATTGTAATCATCTTTTGAAAGCTCCCTCAGTTTTCTATATCACCTACAATCCTCATTTTGCTTCAATTTGTGAGAAAACTCAAAATGTTTTATAAAGTTAGCGCAGTTGTCTTGTACTTATTTCAGTGGAAAGGTGAAGCTTTGCCTTTCTCTCTCTTCCTAGATATCCAGGTTATTATTTTAGATCTCCGGTGTCAATCTCACAATGTTTTTAAACTAGCAGGAGTCTTCTGGGAAACCTCATACACATCACTGAGAGTAACTAGAATGGGAGTGTATTTCGAAGAGGTCATGTTGAAACTTTTTCAACTAATTGATTGATACGTGAGAATAAAACAAGGAGACAGTTTAAGCCCATTACGAACTAGAGAAAAATGAGTATGTAGATAATGTGGTCTTATTAGCGAATACAAAGAACAAAATGCAAAAACTAGTGAATATTTGGACTGAAGAAATAGAAAACATGAAGATGGAGGTGACCATAAATAAAACAAAAATGATGATTATAAATGAAAAACAACTAGGTAATCAAAATAACGAAAAGATTGTATGCAAAAACCAGACGATAGGAAGAGTACCAACATTTGAATATTTGGGAAGTATAGTAACAGAAGATGGAAAAATTGATGCAGAAATAACAAACAAAGCAAATGAATCAAAAAAATATACTACTCTCTGAATAAAACAATTCTTGGACAAGATATAGACTTGGAAAAATTAAGCTGAAAATTCATGATATGACGACAGTTCCTACAATATTATATGCAAGTGAAAATTGGACTGTGCAAAAAAAGGACAAAACTAGAATAAACGCCATAGAAATGAAACATCTAAGAAGAATCGCAGGGAAAACTAAATGGGATAGGATTAGAAATGGCGCCATTAGGGAGACAACTGAACAAAAACTGATAACTGGTAAAATAAACAAGATTCAACTTAGGTGGTATAGTCATATGGTAAGAATGGAACTAAATAGGTTAACTAAGAAAATAATGAAGTCTAAAAGGTGTGTGTGTGTGAGGTTGTGATATTGACTGCGGATCCTTGCGGTTCCATTAGCCTAACCAATAGGTCTAAAAGGAAATGGCTGAACCAAATACAAGAGATGGGTTTAGGAAGAGGAACGACCATAGCAGAAATAAAAGACCTTGCAAGAGACAGAGAGACATGGAATAAATGGGTACAGGACATGAAATCCACATCCGACGCCTGAAAGGGCAAAAGGATCTGGAAAAGAAATAGAAGAAGAATATTGATACTTGGAATATGTGTTTCAGTGATCACAGTTGTCTTGACCAATGAGGGATCTAGGCATATCTAAATATCGAATTATTATTAGCCACAAGCCATAGCGAGAGTAGTAACCAAATGTCATATTCTTGTTAGCAAATTTATGTTATAATATGGAGTTCATGTGAAATTTGTTAATAACTTGAGAATAAATGAGTATGAGGAAAATGCCATTGTTTGTTCAAATTATTCATCATTAACATTCCAGGCTTGGGTATAGTAGGTAATAGAAATGAACAGAAGCCTTGATATTAAAAAATGCCATTATAATAGTACTATAATATATGAAGAAATTGATTGAAAAAATAATATTCCACTCTGGAACTTATATTATTAACAAGAAAAAACAAGTGAGGACTGCAAATTTTGTTCATAAAACGGGATATATTCAGCTTGAATGAAATATAATACTTTGTTAAAAATAAGACAATAAACAATAAACGTAAAAAGCTATAAAGCTTGTAATGATGAATATTTTCATATAAATCAACACAAAACTGACAAATGTGCCTTTGAGCTTATTTTTCAATGACCTTTCCAAGTATGTCATTATTTCTTATGAACACTATTTGGTAAAAAAGTATGGTCGCGTTTGACAGTTTTGTGCAGTAATCTCTATCTCGCATCTCATAAATAACAGTGTATATCGCACCTTCAATAAAAAAGTGACCAAAGTCAAAAATGCTACTTGCCGGGAATCTGCAACATACTGATATACTGAACATATAAACAACACTCTAGCTACCGTTGATTTCTTAAAACAAAAAAATCCCCGTTAAAAAGCTATTATCACATTCATAATTGATGAGCAGAGTATGTGAGAACATAAATCAATTGTCTTGAGCTGATTGATGATATTGCAATTATCCCTAATTTCCATATTTTTAAGTATGGAAATCAGTATTTGTATATGTATAATTATGTAGAGTTTTTAATCTGGATGGTCTGAAAAACCTGTAATATCAATTTAAGTTTCTATGATTTTTAGGTGGAAATGATGATGAATATATTTTTCACCTTCATGGTTATCAATTTTATGTGGTTGGATATAAAATACCTAAATATCCATTAAAAAAATCTGAAGTGGAAAGATTTGACAAGGATTTCAGTTTCATTAACCGGAATTTACGAAATCCAGTGAGAAAACATACTGTGAGAGTTCCCAAAAATGGAATGGTGGTTATAAGGTTCCTAGCAGATAATCCAGGTGAATAATCTTACATTAGTTACATGAAATATATAGAGGGAAAAAATATAGGAGAATCTCCATGAAATCAAATGAATACTATCCGTGTATTCTAATTATTCAGTAACTGTTTCCACCGCATCTTTAAGGCTACAACGTAATATTTGTATAGGAACCATATGTCCGATTTCACCTAATTTTCACCTGAAGTCAGGCAATACCTTAAGCCGAATTAATGATTGGTTGATACAATTACTTTATATATAATGGTTAGAAAAATGTATGTTAGGGACAGTTTCATGGAAAATAATTTTTATAAACTTTTCAAGGTTTTTGGCTGCTTCGAGATGAAAATGCTCAAGGATGGACCAGAGGAATGGATGTTCTTTTCCAAGTTGGAGATACTGGCGATATTCCTGCACCACCGTCATATTTTCCAGAGTGTGGCAACTTCATAGGACCAGATTTTTTTTTATTGTAATTTTAAGGTGTTATTAGCTTTCAATATTCAATAATTTGTAGCATAATCAAATGTGCAGGCTCTGTGGAGGTGAAACAATGAATAAGAAAATTGAGAAAATTGCGACTTTCAATCCAGAACAATGGGCGCGGCATGCCGAGTAGAGGAATCCTTTAGATCCACAATACTCGCCATGGAATTTGTAGCCGCTCAATCGATATCGAGAATTTAAATTTTTCCACATCATAGATGTGGATAGATGCAGATAATGAAATTATCGATTGACATTATTAATTTGATATTATTGTTTCAATTGTTTCTATTTCTCAATTTGAATTAAATTATGTTATGCAAAAATATGATATATAATACATAATTAGGTGAATATTTTCCAATTTTGATATTTTTACTACAAAATATTCATGCAAAAATAATTTTTTTTAAGTACACTGTCTTTTATTTACATTATTTGACATCTACATTCGAAAATAATGAATGATCCATGGTTAGCTTATTGAAGGGAATGATATTCATATGTAGGACAGAAATTCTTCAGACTGTTCATCTAGTTTCCGCTGATTTTGCAATAAAATTAAAACGGTACTTACGGTTGATCTGCCATCTTGTTTGTTTATGACCTGATGACTTACACGAGCTTATCATCCGATGGCAATATTAGAATCCCACATCTCATAATTGTTGCTGTAAAAATAACCATCCACGACGTTGAATTCTCAGTAGATTATTATAAATCAGTGTGTCACTTGAATCTTGCAGCTGCAGAACACTGACGCTGTAAGCTACTTCTAAATTTGTCAATTAATGAATAGGTTAACTTTAGCTCCAAACTCTTGGAGGCGTATACTCTCGCAAATTTCATCGAAATCATAACTACCTTTTCGAATCCTCGAACTTATACAGCTTTTCAAGAGCAGGAGACTTGCGCACACTTTGCACTTAAGTGCTTCATGGGCTGCGTTTGTAGTCTGTGTAGAATATTGCATTAGTCTTGCTCCGGCATATCCAAATTCACGATAGATACTTATTTATTTGGAGGAAAATTTTTGTTATTCTAAAATGGAGCCCTTTTGACTTGAAAAAAAAGGCAAATGCAGTCATAGGGAATGCTGACAGAAGGAAAAACCCAAATAAATGAGCTTCTTTTGGAAATGTCATCGTACATTGAACATTTTACTTGGCATGCGTGATCTAGGAATATCGACTGATAAGTTGATCTCTTATAAAAACTGTGAACTGATCTATCAAAATAATTTGGAAGAAAGTATGAAAAGGCATATTCATAAAAAAACCGTTTTCGGTTACAATTCGAATTTTTCGACATGTTATCAAAATCGGCTGATTTTATTTTTCACAAATACAATATACAAAGGGTCTCGTCTAATCGACATGACGAACCCACCAAGCTATGGGCTGAGTATCAATAGCGTGGAAACCTCTACCAGGTACAACACCCTGCCAGGTACGTAAGTTATCTACAGACAATTCCGAATTAAAATATCGAAATAGTTGTATTACCCATATTATTCGTCTATTATAGTAAGGATCTATCGTAATTTTGACAATTGATTTTGAATAGAAATAGGGCTTGTGTACGACGACCGTAGCGGAAACTACGATCGACTAGTAAAGTCACATTGCATTGAGCCTTTCGATTCTCGGAACTCCAAAAGATATTGTTGCCAGAATTCAGAAATAATTCCATCAGCTTTGCTGGTGTTTGACGTTTATTGAATAAAGTGTCAAATAGGCAGCTAAGTTCTGTAAAGTAAACAGCCCCAGGCTAGAGCAATTAAAAACAGGAGCATGAGTTGAGAAGCTGGAAACCCCTTGTAAATTGAAATTAAGCTACAAAAAATGAATAGAATGAATTTACTTATTCCCGAACACGTTTATCCAATTCAATATTTATTGAATAATCAATACAAATAATTCAAATAATAATTATTTATTGAGTTGTTTGAAACTCAACATAAATTGAATATTTCAAAGATTAAACGAGGAGAATACCAATTTGTTAAAATTAGCACGCCAAATCTTACACACGCTAATGGATGTAATGGATACTAGGAAACTGACCAACTTCATTCAATTACAGGTAGGTATATGGTAAATTGAATCCAACCAGCACATTTCTTTGGCAGTTGTTAAAACCAATTTTTTTGCTAAGGCTCACCCAATCTGATGTAAGTTCACGTTCCACTTAGGCAAATGATTACCTTAAACTTTATACCCACTTCTCTATCGATGTCCCAAATTAGGAGTAAAAAATCGAAATTTCGAAATTCTCCAATATTTCGCGCTTGAAGGAAAGTGAAGGAAAATAAAAAATACCACTGTTTAGTAGAAGTGTTTTGCAACAAAAAAGGTTTCCTGCGTTCCTTCTGTTCGAGCAATAGTTCGTCCGGAAAAAATTCGGTAAACTAAGTATGTGTTCCGCATCCGCGCGACCCTATTTACTGTACATTATAAACTATTCTACCGGGTGGCCAACTAAGAACGGCCGTCTGCCATATCTCAGGAGTGGATTGTAGGACAGGTTCGGGAAAAAAAAATGATGACAAAAGTGGCCTCGAGAAACGCCTAGAAATTATTTTTAGAATTGTAGGTCAACTGCTAGAGGGCGTATTTGACAGTTAAAATATTAAAATGTAAAATTTTCCAAAATTTACCGCATTGAGGAGCATATTAAATATTATAATCAGATTCCTCGACTAATTCTGCATATTTTTAATACAACAAATTTGAGTCTATTTCTCCAAATAAGGGGTGAGGGAGAGTGGGAGCTTTGTTACGAAAAAACGCCTGTAATTCCGGTTCTGCTTGACAGATTTCAATAAACTTGATGTTGTTTGGAAAAGCTTTTGTTGAACAATCGAAAATTTGTGAATGTGGAGCAATATAATCGATAACATGAATGTTAGAGGGCGCTGTTATATATTTTTCAAATATTGTGTTTTCTCGTAACAATTTCAAATTCAAGTAGGCCTTCAAAAAGTAGACTGTATCAGCTTCAATACCTCCATATGATGAGGGTTTACCAAATCCCATATGAAGACCTGAAATCCAGCATGAAATGTAAAACATGCCTAACATGGCAAGACAGATAGTCAACATACACTGGCCATATGGCATATATCAAACCATCAGTTCAGAAGTGTCATTACCCGACTAGTTTTTCTAGACGAGAACAAGTCATAATTTGCACACTAAGGATAGGACACACTCATCTCACCCACTCACACATCTTAGGTGGGGATAACAGACCGAGATGTGATCATTGTAACGATGGTCTTTGCATTAACCATATTTTTACATGCCCCTCCAACCAACTTCAAAGAAGAGCCCAAGGTGTTATATCCGAAATTAAAGATGCCTTAAGTAACAGAGAAAATTGTAATTCAGCTCTTACCTACCTAAAAAATATCCAGATATTTAATAAAATTTGACAACAGATAACTCACCATATTAAAACAAACATTGATTGCGACAAAACACCTGATAATGACTATAATACAGAGCTTTGTAAAGCACTAGCGAAATTTAACGGCGCCAACCCAATACACCGGCCCAAACTACCCAAGCTGCGAACCAATAAGAGCACCAACAGCATAATAGCAGCAGTGAACTTACTATTGCAGAACCCTGCCAAATACTGCAGAGCACTGGAACAACTTCACACTCTCACCTATTGTGGAGCGGTGGCAGTGCTTCGAATTCATAATCAACGAATCCAATTCCCTGAAAACAATCAGAGTAAGGACCACAAACAGCTTAAGAACAACTTGAAACTGTCGAGACGATTAACAAACAGAGTGAAAAAGATCTATCGAAAAACCAAAAGTTATACAGGTCACCCACAACATGAACAACATGTATTTGAATATATGGATTTACTCAGGCAAAAGTTGAAGGCAAAATCCAAACGTTTATCTCGATATGTCAAGTGCACGAAAAGGAAACAACAAAATTACTTATTCAATAACAATCAGAAGTTATTTTACAGGCA
>CAJUYG010005333.1:0-14149 GCA_910591675.1 Galerucella calmariensis | reverse complement strand
TTGACGACCGGTGTTCATTAATTTTACGTACAAAATTTTTTTCTGTGATTACTAGGATTGGGATTGTCGCACTAGTGTGAAATGGGTTGCATTCCACACACGTAATGTTCATTATTTTTTTACTGTATTAGATTAATGCACAATCTCCAAAAATAAATGTCTCAATCACTATTTCAACTAGAGAATTTGATTGTTGATTGATTAAAAAAAATAATAATAATTGAATTACAAAGATTCTATTAACAACGGCTTTGAATAATTATAGAAATTGAAAATAACCTTATTATTATCATTGCAATTTTTAAATTAGAATGGTGCTTGCAATTAAGATTTGGATATATCTCCCTCCATTTTTGTATACCTTGTACAGTAGCAGCCTCGATGTCAGCTTCTGTAAGAGGTAAAGTGACCAACAAGTAGGAAGCTATAAGATCTTTTATCTCTCATTAAATGTCACTCCAATATACATACATACATACATACATTGTGTACATACCAGAATGATATAGACAAAAATTAACTCCAGCTGCTTCGATTTCATTATTTGATTACTCACTTTAAGATTTCAAGTTTTCACAACTTTTTTGTGTGCAAAACATATAAGACTTGTTCGTAGAGCTATCCCAAATGTTTGGAAACCGAACGACTCATATGCAGAGTCTCTATGCGAACAGTTTTTATTCACTTCGCGTGAGTCGTCCAGTTTCCAAGTTTTTGTGATTGCTCTACGAACTAACTCATATTCATTTGAGTGACAAGACATACCTATCGTAACGCGACAGTTCGTAACCCCACAAATTCCCAAGTTTTCAAGGAAACATTTTGAAAAGGAAAGCATGGAATTACCAATTTTTATGGTATCCCTTGTGATCGGTTGTAGCTAATAAGAGGAATGTATATTCGAGTAGACTGTAGAGTGTCAAACATATAAATTGAGATCTTTTTACTACTGTCTAGGGTGTTTTCAATAATAATTGTAATAAATTTGATATGGCGAATGAATACAAAGTTAATAATAACTAATTTGACAATACTGGTAGGAAAAAGAATAGCCAATATTTACCATATAATATTTGTTGTAATGGTTTTGTATAAATAAAAGATTCGTCCACCAATTTACTCTACATCTTTCACTTTCCTCACACAATCCGAAAAAAAATGGACCCCATGGTATATGTCTTAGCCAGGTTGCGTAAAAGCCTACGATCAGACCGATGGTGGGAAGAAACCTGAAAAAAATAAAAAGTGAAGCTACATTTTTAAGTAACTTTCAAAATGATACGCTACTGTGCATTGCACTTGCTCTGATTTATAGGTACCTAATAGGAATGTTTGAAGGCTGGTCTATGTTTAATACGTCATTACCTACCGAAGATATCTTTTGGCAATAGATTTTATAACGAAACTAAAATCTATTTCTTCTTTTTTATCCTGTTTTGCTAATATAGAAGTTATTAACATCCAAGAAGACATCATGAAGAAGAATGATAGAATAAACACACCTCGTTTTGGACCCTCGTTAAACGCATTCGGATTGTCGTTATTCTAAAAACATTTAAATATTACAAAGAAACCTATAAGTTATCATGCTAATATCAATTCGGTGAAATACTGCAAATATATGCGAGTATATATACTTGGTATATACCTATGTTGTATTCATGTGAAATTGTGATGGCCAAAAGAACAGAACAAATTGTTTGAAATGTTTTACTTACATCTTCGAAATATTTAGGATTATCGACGGGTACTGCAACTGTTCCCAGTGCAACGTGCACTAATATGACTACTAATGACATATACACTCTTATACCTTGCACGGAACGTAGTTTCTCGAAGGTTGGTCCTACTGGAACACTATTCAATTTATTCCAATTGTTTTTTATTGAAAATGCCAAAATTATTTTTCCTCCTAAAATGAATACCCACATAAATATAGAAAGAAGGCAATGTTCGTGGTTTCCAGAATTGGAATGAAACATTTCAAAGGAAGCCACAGAGATTACATTATTAACTAATAAACGAGTGCCAATACGAGTGTCAGTCAGGCAAGTCGTTGAAGAACAAAGAGATAGATAGCCATGGCAACATTTGTAAACATCGGAAGTGCTTCCAACAAAACTATGGAAAGAAAAGAGGATCCATTCCTCCTCTGTCAATGGATAAACGACAACTTGGAACAAATTAATCCCCTTTAACAAATGTATCGTACGCCCATGGAAGAAATTTGTTCGTATAAATTAATCCCTTATATCAATTTTATCGCACTTACATGGTAAATGGAAAATTTTACAAAAAAATTGAACCCATTTTCAAAAATTTTGTCACACGCCTATGATGAGAAGATACTGGTCCAAACCTCCTTAAACATTTTCGTCGTACAACCATGGTAAATGGGAATTTTCACACAAAAATGTACCCATTTTCAAAAATTTTATGTTCTTGTAAATTGACCCTCTTCAAATTTTTTTTCGTAGTCCCATAGTAAATGAAAATTTTAAGAAATCAATTATTCCCTTGCACACATTTTCTCTTACGCACATGGTAGATAGAAATTTTTGCAAATAAATCTACGCTTCATTGTTAATTGTGTTGCATCAAAGCGGGACGAAAAAGGGTGACGGATAACCAAAATTGCTTAACGCGCCTAAAGAAGTTTTAACTTCAAGAATCATATTTTTTTTCTATTGCCCAGAAGAACCCATCCATTGCAACCTTAGCGTAACATTTGTCCCCTGGTTTTCAGTTACATTTTAAAACAATTAACATACAGGGTCTATCTATGAGTATATAAAGAAACTATAGGATTGAAACGATGGGCACTACACACTACAGGAAGTCACATCTTAACAGGGTAGAAATTCCAATTGAACAATTTAAATATGTCTTTTAAATATATTTTGAATGATGTAAGAATAAAAAGTTTCAATGGAATATCCTGTATATTTTTACATATTCGGATGGACAATTTAATTAAATTTTTTTTATCTTAGATTGCTGTAACGTCATTTAAAGTTCCAGAATGTGCCAAAAATACCCCTATAATAATATTTTTCTACAATCACATTGAAAAGTAGGCTTTTTCGCTTGCCATTGCGGCAAGCGGACACGAAGGTCACCATACTTATCCCTGCTGATTTATTACTATACTTACCACAGGTTTCCTTGAGTTTTAAGTGGGTTGTTTCATTTTTTCCTTTCATGGTATCGCAAGCTGTACAAACAAGAACTAAGCTGATGTATAGAAAGAAAACAGTTCTAAAAATAACAAAATATACATGAAACAACAAATATGTATGATTAATGAGTATTTGCGTAATAAGAAAGAACGTCAAATTTGAATATGAAATTAAATCATGCAACAAAATAGTATTGTATATGCCTTTTATCACATTTTTTGTGCACATACGCCATCTATCTAGCTCCTACTATTTTTTGTGAAATGCCGAAAATATTGGATAAACTATCATTAAAAAAAAAGAAGAAACTGGAATAATTATGCAGAGCATCACCGTTCTCTTCTAATGGCCTTATGCACCTCTTAAACTCTGTGGAAGTTTAAGTTATTTAAACTTATTCTTTTTCGTTAATTTATTGTGAAATTAAACCACAATATTTTTTAAATGTCAAGAAAATAGTATTACAATATTATAGCGCCTTACAAGTTTTAAGAAAACTTTTGAAAAAGTAGAACGTTGACTAAGAAGAAACATCTACTTCTCGGGCTATATGCGCGGACAGACAATCAACTACACTTCTAAGTTAAACAGGCTTGGTACATCTGCAAGATATAATCAACTATTCTGGTTTATAATTAGAAGGGATGAAATCACTTGCAGACCGGCTTCGGAGTATTTGTGCCTCATCAGTACAAGGTAGATATCATCCGTCCAGAAGCTCTAAGGGCATAATTCTTTTTCCTCTTATTTTTTGGGAATGAAACCACAATAATGTTTTTTATTTTTTTTATTTCGACGTTTCGGTAGCGTTCCAGCTACCTTTGTCAAGATTAACTAATTATAATAGTTATTTATGTACCAAGGGTATAAATAGATGTTTATACCCGTGGTACATACAAACTTTTATGTCATAATAGTTCGTTATTGCAATCCAATCTCAATACAAATCAGTAGTTAAAAAAAATCCGGTTTGAATTAATAACATTGCCATTTTATCATAGTGACACTATCGTTGCTAGGTGAATTTTGACAAACGTAAATGTCATAAAATCACAATAATTTTTACATGTGTCAAAGCTAGAAGTCAAATTGAACGGAGATTTTGGAATTCCAGACAAAATTATTGAAAAAGCGAAGAAAGTAACTGAAAATCTGTTGCCAAAAAAGTCTAAAGAAGCTTACGACATGGAATACGAAAAATTATTAAATTTGATGCAAGAAAACTACCTTAAAGATGTTAATGAAACTATGTTGCTTGGATACTTCGGCGATCTCTTTATGCCCGCGCGGGCCATAAAGTGAACTTCATGCCCGCACGGGCATAAAGTACGACATTAGATAGTAGGTAACTAAGCAATAAAAACACAATAATGACCTAGTATGACATAAAATAATTTTTGTACAACTGTCATTCAAAGTGACACTTTTAATGATAGCAAACAATGTAAAAAACGATTGTTTACATAGCAGCGTGTTAAAAATACTTTTAACACTAGTGTTAAAAATATTTTTAGCACGCTGCTATGTAAACGTCTGCCATTCACAACAATCTTTTGATTATTTGAATACTAAAATGCATTTTGAATTTATTGTCATTGCAAATTCGCTCGTTTCATTATCAAAATAGGGAAGTTGTACAAAAAACATTGTATGGTATTTGTGTTAAAAGTGATTTTATTTTGTTCGTGAAATTGTTCAATTCGCTCCGCTCATTTCACAAACGTTTTCACTCACAAAATAAAACCTCACTTTTAACACTCATATCATAAATAACTATTTTGGTCCCTATCTGACACAACAAAAAAAATATGACAACTAGACAATCAATAATATTTTGAAGTTTAAGACTACAAAACTTTGTTGTCAAATTTTATTAAGGTCCATTGATAGTAGATCACATCTCTGGTAAAATGTGAAATAAATATTTTATTTTATGACATTCCAAAGATATGATAGTCTACTAGAAATGGAATCCAGCACGTTCCAGGAACACACACTAATAGGTATTTGAATTTTGAATCAAATCATGCTATAAGCGTTAAAAAAGGGGTAGTAAAATCTTTATACGATAGGGCCAGAATCATTTGTTCTAATGATAATCGTTTCACAAAGGAGAAAACTCTTCTAAAAAATGTTTTAAATGCCAATAATTACCCGAAGAATTTGTAAATGAAGAAATTAAGAATATAGAGAAGGCTCATTGTTAATACCCCATAATAATAACAATAATATTAATAATTCAGCTAACATAATTTTTGAAAACTCGACAATACCGTATGTTAGGAGTTTATCAGAAAGAATTAAGAAAATTGGTAATCAATTCAATATTCGAACTAGCTTCAAATCTAACTATACGTTGAGATCTATACTAACAAAAACAAGACCAAAAAATGAAGAACAATCTTCAAAAAATTGCATATATCAGATATCTTGTGAATGCTACAAATTCGATTTAGGTGAAACATCTAGACCATTGAAAGTCCGAATAAGTGAACATAAAAAATATATCAAATATAGGGAGTTCTTTAGGTCAGGTATTTGTAAACATGCTTGGGAAGAGGGGCATAAAATTCAATGGGATTCGACAAAAATAATATTGAAAGAGCCCAATAATAAAAGACGAAAAATCAAAGAAAGTGGTTTAATACAACTAAATGCAGATGAATGTGTAGCTAGTATTTCAGCCGAATGTAGTTAAATTTGGTTACCAATGTTAGAAAGAGAAATTTCCAATAATCAATTACCTGCGTTATCAGGATAGCATCATAAGTTTTTATCCAGGTTTTCTTATGATTTATCGTTGGAATAGTTGTTAATCGATACACACTTCAATACACAAACTGAGTCATACATATTTTGAAAACATAAAATAAAATACACAAAAAAGTAACAACAAATTCGTTTTATTAACAACATTTCCAAAATAAGCGAAAAAAAGCGCTATCCCAATAAAAACCGTTCCTGGAACGTGCACTTCACTGGATTCTATTTCTAGTAGACTATCATATCTTTGGAATGTCATAAAATAAAATATTTATTTCACAGTTTACCAGAGATGTGATCTACTGTGTTCGGGGGGTTTTCGAGGATCGGCTGCGGCCTGTCCAAGATTTCGACCCTCCGAGCATTACCTCTCGTTACCGGAGAGAATTGTCTTCGGTATCGGAGGGTAATGGGTTGAGCTACCCATCAGGAGCGTCCCCAGGTTGCGGATAGGGGAAGGTCAAAGACGTCCCGTATGTACGTACGGGAAAGAACTGGTCCGTTGGGAAATAAGGAGGGATGAAGGCTATAAATGCCCAATAATGCCCAATTCCGAATACCCAATCGCTGACAAGCTCGCGACACAAACCGCAAACCGCATGGTAAAGCAACGACCCCCCTGCTAGGGTAAGGCCTGTAGAGGGTATGCCGAGCTATGCGGATCGGGAGGCTTGGCTTAATCGCCCGGCCTACGTGGATGAGGACCACTATAAAAAACCTCCCAAATCCCAAGGTTGAGTGGTCGCCGAAGGGATGGATGGCCGTGGGACAGTCGGTTTCTAGACCACTAACCTCGGGGCAACTGGCGCACCTCGTTGTATATAGCCTTGTACCTGTATAGGGAGCTCTGCAGGTATCGACCTCTTTTCTCCTATACTCGTGGGAACAAGTATGGACCAAGAGAAAAAAAAAACAAAAAACAAAAACCACTAAAGAGCCTACAGAGACTCTTAGTAAAAGGGATTTGGAGGGTATGGAAGCAATGGAGACTACAGAGTCTCCGGCGCAGCCTAATACCTCTGATTCCCTAGAAACAATACCACAGGGAGACGCTAAGGCGAATCCTGTGGATCAACAAAAAGCTTCACGTGGGAAAATTTCAGGTGCCCAGAGAAGGAAGCTCAAAAAAATGAGGGAAAAAGGCATTGACACTAAGACAGTGTTGCTGCCGACTCCCTCAACATCAAAACAGGGTGAACAACAGCAGACAAAGGGCGTTAAGCGAACTGTGTCGGCTAGGAGTACCCCTGATATGAAAAAAGATAAGAGGGCCAAGTGTTCTGGGGGAAGCAATACTACTGGTACCATGAAATACAGCGTGGCCCTCAAAGGGATCAAGGCTGCTGTGGTCCCTAAAAACTTCCCGGAGGAAACTGTCTCGGAAGATCAGGTAGGGACTATCAAAGAGTACCTAACCAAAATGATCGACGTGGTGCAAAAGGCGCCAAGGTTTGAAGCCAGTCGATACATGGACAGCTACTATGGGCTGATATGCGCCAATGAAGAGTCCTTCAACATAACGAGGGACTACTTGGCAAGCCAGACAAACTGGAAGCTCATCAAGAGTGATGAACTTCCAAAACAGCAACGAGTCCTTGCCTTACTTCCAGAGACTAAAAAAGAGGATCTGAAAGTGGGGCTAAAAAGACTCGAAAAGCAGAACCCAGGGTTGAGGGTTGATCGGTGGTTGATCCTTGGCTCCAAGTCATCCGATATGGGACTACATGTGAGTCTCCGGATTGACGAGGAGTCAATGAAAGAACTAGTCCGGGCTCAATGGAGACCGTACTACTTATTCCAGCGAGCTAGCTTCAAGATTCTGGAAAATATGACCGAAGAGGAAACAGGGACTGAACAAGAACCTGAACCAACAGCCTCCTAGGACATTCAAGGTGCTGCAAGTCAACCTACAGCACAAAAAGACGGCCACAGCTGTTCTACATCAAAGGGTTGTGGCCGATAACATAGACATCGTTCTAATCCAGGAACCTTGGATAAACAAAGGTAAGATACTAGGGCTTAATATTAGGGAAATGGGACTGATAATGGGAACTAATTGTACTAAAGTAAGAACTTGTATCTGTTACAGATCTAAATACAACTTGATGCCAATCATGGAACTTTGTACGGGTGACATGGTAGCAGCAAAGACTACTCTTGAAAAAGATGGGGAGATAATAGAGACAATAATAGTGTCTCTTTATCTTCCCATTGACTCAGAAGAACCATTACCGGGGGCTAATATGAAGAACCTGATGGATTACGCTAGACGACACAAACTGGATGTTGTTGTAGGAGCTGATACCAACGCACACCATTTTAGTTGGGGCAGCAAGGACAACAACACTAGAGGTAAGAAACTATTTGACTATTTATGTACCACTGAACTTGATATTGCGAATGTGGGCAATACGCCAACATTTAGAACATTGAGGGGGGAATCATCAATAGATGTAACTCTCTGTACTTTACGAGTCGGGGAGATGATAAGGCATTGGCATGTATCGGATGAACCGTCGCTGTCTGACCATGCCCATATATACTTTGAAATAGTTGTAGAAAAAACGGCTATTAGAACATACAGGGATCCTAAGAGTACCGATTGGGTATCATACAAAGAGGACCTGCTTTCTAAAATCCGCACACACCACGGCAGACCTAAAACTGCCGAGGGGATAGAAGGCACAGCTACATGGCTGCAACAGACCATAGTGACCTCCTATCACAATAACTGTCCGATACGGGAAAGTTGCTCTCCCAGACAAGTTATCTGGTGGAATAAAGAGCTGACAAGCCTAAGGAAAGAAACAAGACGTCTTTTTAATAAAGCGAAAAAAACAGGCAACTGGGGAGCATATAAGGCTAAACTAGGTGCGTATAATGAAAAAATAAAAGAATCAAAGAAAAAGTCCTGGAGGGAATTCTGTGAGGACATACAAAGTGTCCCTGACAGGGTCAGAATTAACAGAATTCTCAAGAGGGACACTTCTAATAATGTAAGATCTATCCAGTTGCCGAGTGGAGGGTACACAAAGACTGAGGAGGAAGCTTTAGAGCACCTTCTTGGTGTGCACTTTCCGGGCTCGGCAAGGATAGATTCGAGCGATGATAACAGGCCAGTAGTCAAAACGAGGGCTACCAAAGAGGACTGGAAGATAACAAATGAGATTTTCAGACCACATCTTATTAGATGGGCTGTAGACTCATTTGACCCCTACAAAACCCCAGGACCAGATGGCATATTTCCCAAGCTTCTGCAAGAGGGGATTGACATCATCATGGGTCCTTTAGTTTTGTTATTACGCAGTAGCCATGCTTTAGGGTATATACCAACTGCATGGAGAGAGTCAAGGGTGGTGTTTATTCCCAAACCAGGGAAAGAAACTTACACCCAGGCCAAATCCTACAGACCAATCAGTCTGACATCATTCATGGTGAAAACCATGGAGAAAGTAATACAGATGCATCTGCAAGAAGGAGTGCTTAAGAGCATCCCTCTACACACACTGCAATGGGCTTATCAGGCAGGGAAATCAGGAGAAGCTGCTCTGCATAATTTGGTCTCGAGACTCGAAAGGAGCCTGAACCAAAAAGAATTTGCCCTAGCAGCATTTTTAGACATCGAAGGTGCTTTTGATAACACTTCGATGTCATCAATAAACAAATCCCTCGAAAAGAGAGGGACAAACAACACCACATGCAGATGGATAAGATCCATGCTTGAACATAGGAGAATATCGGCACATATGCATGATACAACGTACACCGTCAGGACAACTAAAGGGTGTCCTCAAGGTGGAGTACTTTCACCACTACTGTGGAATTTAATTGTGGATGACTTGATCTGCACACTAAATGATCAAGGCATATGGACGCAGGGCTTCGCGGATGACCTTGTGATTGTCACCCAGGGAAAATTCCCAGAGACGGTCGCAAATGTCTTACAAGAAGCACTGCGAATTGTGGAAGACTGGTGCCTTAAAGAGGACCTAACAGTCAATCCAAAAAAAACCAAACTAGTTGCTTTTACGAATAGAAGGGCTCTTCCAGAGGGCAGGGTACAACTGTTCGGAGAAGCACTCGAAATATCCAAAGAGGTGAAATACCTGGGAGTGACCCTCGACTCTAAATTGAATTGGAGGGCACACCTGGAAAGAACTACTACCAGGGCAACCAGACTATTTTGGCAATGCAGAAGAGTTATGGGAGAAACCTGGGGAATAAGACCTGAGGTGGTACAATGGCTTTACACAACAGTGATTAGGCCTACGGTCACCTATGGAACGGTAGTCTGGTGGAGAAGGACAGAAGTGTCCTCAGTAGAGAACAAATTGGCTACAATCCAAAGACAAGCTCTCCTCGGTATTACCGGGGCAATGAACAGCACGGGCACGTCATCAATGGAAGCCCTTATAGGCCTCCCTCCTCTGGAACTTTTTGTTAGGGCAGAGGCGATGATGGCGATTCTTAGACTGAAATCGGGAGGCATGTGGACCCCGAACAATGTACGTGGGGGACATACCGATATAACTGGGACAATACTAGACGAACCAAACTTTCAGATGGGTCTGGATAGTATGATACCAGAGAATATATTCACTGAGCGAGTGAATATTATCATTCCATCTAGGCAACAGGTGATGCACTCGGGAAATCCCGGGGATATCAGCTGGTTCACTGACGGATCTAAAACTAACCATGGCACTGGGGCTGGTATAAATGGACCTAGGAAGAAAATGTTCTTCAGCCTTGGTAGAAACACGTCTGTATTCCAGGCAGAAACAATTGCTGCTATAGCCTGTATTGATGAAAATATCAAGAGGGGTTATACCGGACAAAGAATAAAAATATTCACTGATAGCCAGGCATTGCTGAAGGCTATCAACAATCCTACCACGAAATCTAGACTGGTTAAAAACTGCAAAGAGTCCCTTAATAAGCTGGCAAGAGACAACACAGTGTCTCTAGTATGGGTGCCGGGACATGAAGGGACTGCTGGTAATGAATTGGCGGACCAGCTAGCTAAACAAGGCTCTAAAGGAGACTTTATAGGTCCGGAACCGTTCTGTGGAATCACAAAGGATTACATAAGAGGGGAAATCCGGAACTGGCTAGACAAAGAACACCAAATTAAATGGAGGTTGACAGAAGGTCATCTTCACACAAAAAGTCTACTGAAAAAGGTAAACAAAGAACTCTCAACCAGTTTATTGAAACTGAGCAAGAGACACTTGAAGACAGTAACCGACCTGGTTACTGGACATTGCACTCTAAGGAAACATTTGTACAGAATGGGAATAGTCAGTGAACCTTTCTGTAGGAAGTGCGAACTAAGGGATGAAACACCTATTCATATATTCTGCTCATGTAAGAACTTAGAAGGACTCAGACAGAAGCATTTTGGAAAGGAAACTATACAACCATCAGAACTACTTAAAATCCCCCCAAATAAGCTAGTGGCCTATATAGAGGACACGAAACTTTTGGAGTGGAAGTAGATAACATTGGGAATGGTACAATGACTTAGGTCAAGTGCCCGGGCTGTTGAGCACAACCCAAACGTTTGAATGAATGAATGAATGAATGTGATCTACTATGAATGGACCTTAATAAAATTTGACAACAAAGTTTTGTAGTCTTAAACACTTAAACTTCAAAATATTATTGATTGTCTAGTTGTCATATTTTTTTTTGTTGTGTCAGATAGGGACCAAAAATTATTTTATCATTAGTTAATCTTGACAAAGGTAGCTGGAACGCTACCGAAACGTCGAAATAAAAAAAATAAAAAACAGTATTGTGGTTCAATTCCCAAAAAATAAGAGAAAAAATAATAAATAATGCCACAAGGAACTTACAGAAGATATTCACACTCGGTACAAAGCCAAATCTGAAAAGAGACTAATAAATTACTAGATTTTCTCAGTGTTGCTATGTCCGCAATGCGTTAAGTAAGCGGTGCAAAACTTAAGAGCTTCTTAAAGTTAAGAGCAACTGTTCAATGCATTGAATAGGGTAGTGTACCTATTATACAATATGTCCCCTAAGTTGGAATCACATGGAAAACTTTTTTATTATTAATTTTAGGAAAAAAAATTATTCTTCATAAAAAGCTCTGCATTATCTAAAACTAAAACCTATAATACAGTCATCAAATATCAAAATTTTCTGTTATACGAGGTCTTATACGAGGTTTGTCAAAGAATATGAGTTTTGCTCAAGAGTAAAGTACCTTTCAATTTGACAATATCGAAAAAAATTACTTAAAAAATTGGATATGTCGAAGTTTTAGTATGTGTA
Source organism: Galerucella calmariensis (assembly GCA_910591675.1). Lineage (NCBI taxonomy): Eukaryota > Metazoa > Arthropoda > Insecta > Coleoptera > Chrysomelidae > Galerucella > Galerucella calmariensis. The sequence continues at coordinate 1,907 of CAJUYG010005333.1, read as the reverse complement.
AAAATTAAATTTGTTAGTTTCTAACCTTAATATGATGTTAATTTTATAACTTAGTGTTTGAATGTATCTTATTATTTACAAAATAAATGATTATGCACTTTTTCCGCGTTTTATATGCAAAATTGTTAAAAAACATGGAAAACCTAAGAGATTATCATGTGTTTCGTAATCACAAGAGATAAATTATCATTCAAAATAGACACATTAGTGAAAAATAAAATAATCTGAAGCTTCGATTTAAATGGATGTAATTACATATTTAATCGTAGTTTTTAATTCTGATCAACTTTTTTCAGTAACATTTTTCGATATTGTTAAATTTAAAGGAACTTCACTTTTGAGTGAAACTAACATTTTTTGACAAACCTCGTATACGACTAAGAAATTTTATATTTGATTATTGTTATCTAGGTTTTAGATAATGCAGAACTTTTTATGAAGGATAACCTTTCTTCCCAAAATTAATAATAAAAATGTTTTCCATATGATTCCAACCTAGGGAGACATATTGTAGGTATATACACAAAATAACCTCAAACTTGTTTGTAGGTAGTCAATGGAAAAACCAATTTGTATGAAAAATATTAAATGGTTGATAAGGAAGAAACAAATGGACGTCAAAACTATACATTATTTATTTCAATTATACCTAGTGATTAACTTCCATGTTAATTAAAATATTTTTGCAAGTAGTACTAACGTTTGAATAATATTAATTAGTGAATAATTATAATAATAATTTTTTTTAATTTTTCAAATAGTAAACAAGCCTCTCTCAATCAGCTCTTTTTTCGCTTTTAGACGACGACTGCGTTTTTAATAGTTTACGAGTAATAAGCATGATGACAGTCACTAAGAATAACAGAAATAATGATTTTAAAAATTCATATAGAATACAGATATTCTAAAAAAAACAATTACTTTTTCATTAAAATTGTGATTCTGGTTATTTTAAATATAAATACAGTAAACAACAATCCGCCATCTTAGCTTACCGACCATAAGCGCATGACGTCAAACATTTTTTAAAAAATCTGCAGGTTTTGCATGGTTTCTGTTATATTCACTGGTTATAAACTATTGAGAATATCAGTACTGTACTACCAAAACTACGACAAAGAAATGTTAGCTATGGAACAAAGTTTTATCAAGTTAAACAGCTCAAGTTTATCAAGAATCGACTTGTTTGGGGTACCTATTTCTTTCGTCGTCTCTTTTGTTCAGCTGAATGTCAAAATGTTAAAACTTCGAAGTAAGTATTGAATATCTTAGTAGGTAAGACATAATCTAGAACTTACATAATAAGAAAAAAAGATACAGTTGCTGAGTTTCTAATTGCAAGATTTAGCCACGCATTTCTAATTGTTTTTTCTTTCGTTGGAGCATTGCTAGTTTCTTGTTCGTTTTTTTTATCGATGTATCCTTATAGGCGAGCGGTGCACCCCTAAAAAAGATGCACGAAAAAACGAGTTGACCGACCACTACAAAACGCAAGGAAAAAACAAATTGGTATCGATTAATTATATTATTAGGAACAAAAAACCTTGATAACACTTTTTTGTCCCGATGGTCAGTCATTTGTTATTAACCAAAAACTTGCAAAATTACGGAAAATAAAAAAATCGTTACGCTAATCATTTTTTATGGTAAAATGGATAAAAATAAACACTTTTTGACTCTTGATATTATTTTTTCGAAAAATGCTTTGTTTTCAAGTTATCGGCAATTCAAAGTCAAAAATCGACCGAAAATGGATTTTTCGAAAAAAAATTTCTCGGCTTCTACCACAGCTTTTTCAAATTTTCAAAATGCAAATTACCCGTGAAAATATAAAATATTAGTTGGTATTTCTTATTTTCTTGCTACATTCATTTACCTTGTCGAATTCGTCATACCAAATTCGCGAA